>JAQZBX010098761.1:0-11545 GCA_029593785.1 Cabassous unicinctus
AAAAAAAAAAAAAAAAAAAGGAGGGATTGAGGGATTACAGAAGGGACTAGGAACCATATATGTGTATATGTACTAAGGTTAACTCTATACTAAGAAAAATACTGGTTCATCAAATATAACAAAGATACCACACTAATGTAAAAGGTTAATGATAAGGAAAACTAGGTGTTTGGAGGTTTTATATGGGCACTCTTTTCATTCTTCATGATGTTTCTTTAAACCAGAAGAGCTCTAATTAAAAATAAAACTGCTGCCCAGGACAAAAAAAACCCCACAATATAATGACAAAGCGTTCAATTAAAGACAAAGACAATGATTTAATTTAATTTTAATTCAATATACAACAAAGCTACAAAATGTATGAAGCAAATGTTGACAAATTGTAGGGAGAAATTGTTAGTGGAAATTGATTAATAGCAGAATTCAATAAACCATTTTTAATAATGGATTGACACTTTAAACAGAATATCAATAAGTAAGAGTGGAATATATATATTTTTTATGTATATTCAGGTGAACTTCCTCCCATGAAACCCCCATCCCAGACACACCCCCTACCAATGATCCTCTCCTGCCCCCATTGTAACCCTTCTGTGATCCAAACCTTCCTTATCTAATATCTTTTCAATATAAATTTTTCCCTAAAAATGAGGGCATTATTCAAAAGATCAGTACATACTACCTGAAAACATAAGGCATTTAGTTAGCTTCATTAAAAACTACAGTCTTTAAACATGACATGCTTCAAAGATTTCATTTACTGTTGAATGCAATTGGTACAAATATTTCTATATAATTTTTAAAAATTAAATAAATAATGGTAACTACACTTACTGTGGGAATAATGAGAACATAGTACCAAATGTTTTTCTCTGATTTTTTATTTTGAATATGCCACTTTTGAATCAATAATTTACAGGAGATCTTTGTGGATCATTTTATGAATCTATCCTTCCTGGATAGTAAGCTCTAATTTTTCTTTCACATAAAGTATTTCTATTTAATCTCATAATATTTTGAGTTTTTTTCATTTATATAGGAATTCTGATGTGGTTACCCATATGTAAATAACTGCTCTTCTGTCACATTCTACTTGTTTGAAAGTTGACCAGCCATTTTTAAACTTTTTACTTCTTTGAAAGTAGACCATATCTTTTAGCAGATTCCTCCTATATATATTCCAATAAAAGTTTCTCTCTTTATTGTGTTGTTTTAGGATACCTGTTGGCCATGATTTTGTAAAAATTCCAGTCTTTTGGATACCATCAAGTTAATAAAGAGGAGCGGGCTATGCCTGCAGTGCTCTCTGAAGCATAATCACTGAATAGAAAGACATACATTTTGATGATAATTTTTAAATACATTTTCTGGTCATTTTGCCTCTGGTTCCCCACCAATGATGTGGTATCATGCAAAATGAAAAAAGAATTAAAATGAAGATGTTGAGGAAGAAATTCGTGGATCTGTTGTCTTCTGGCAGAATGCATCCAAGGTGCTGATATGGATGATCTAGGGAGCTTTCTTCAGGTTGGAGATACATTGCTTAGTGGCTCTGACTCATGAGGCAGCTGCAAGATGAGTTGAACCACATTACCAAGCAGGTAGACATCCCTGTGAGATATGGCTTTTTATTTCTTTTGAGGTGTTCCAAGTAAAATGTGAAATGAAATAATTTATTGTTTCTTCTTTTCAAGAGTAAATGCAAAGCTACATGGCTTCCTAACACTGGAATGGCCACCACAAATATAGAAATCAACCAAGAGGTACAGATGTAGTAGGAAAAGAGGGCAGAGCAGTCCTTCGGGTCTGAAACAATCCAGGATCCCTGTCAACAATATATGATGGTATCCACCAGGAAGCACTTGATCTCCTCTGTGGTGATTCCACAATTGAATGTGCCCCAGTGAATTCCAGAGTTTTTTACCGAATGTTGAGGAAACCCCCAGTTTTCACATCTGTCAAGAAAATATCCCATCTTGTTTCTAAGCCTGATCACAGCCCTTGGAAAATCATCAGAGAATGATTTTTCCCCATGACCAAGACATTTTCAATAAAGCAAGTATTCCAGGAGCAGAAACTGAATGTCTCTTGTGAGCACTGAATTTCAGTTTTCAGTGTTGCCCTGCAACTTGATCCTTATGCCTCCAGCTAGAAATGTGCTGTTTGCATACAACTTCTGAATTCAAGTGGGCAAGGCAGATTTCACCATGAGATGTCTGGTTCTAGATTCCTGGCCCTTGATGGCCATTCTGTATCTTTAATCTTGATCTGGGTCTATGATAGGACTTCACTGGACCAACCTTTCATGTGACTGAGTTTCAATCATGGACTTGTGTTTGGATCCTGTGCTGTGTGCCTTTAGGCCCAAGGGTAATTTCACAGCATCCTGAACGATGAAGCTATTTGGATGTGGGGGTGTGGGTGTGGGGTGCTTTTTCCAATTCACAAACAGCAGCAGGGGCTTCATTTGGGATCTTGGAGGGAGAGGTGACTGCTCCCAGTGGTGGCACAGGTGTTGTGACAGGTGTGAGGAGAAGCAAGTTATTTCCTCAGTTTGATGACTGCATCATGGTTCTGATGGTTTTGAACTTCCACTAAAACTTTCTCTTGGTTCAAGGCTTGGGTATGAGATTTTCTCAACAGGATGATCATGTCCCTGACCCTTCCCACCCCCACTGCTTGTCTGGGGTCTTAGGTTGTTTGAGAACTCACTCTTGGACAGTGATTGATTAAACTTTTGCAAGCAGCCCTTCCTTTTTCTTTATAGCAAATAACAAAATATTTATTTTCTTTGTGTGAAAGTAAATATAGTATAAAGTCATATATAGAATTACAGTTGCAAAGCAGAGCAATACAAATATATAAATTATGGCAGTTTTAAAAGAAAAGTTTAGCAGCCAACTGATGTCCAAGTCAGTTTTTGAACCAACTTGGTTTTTAACACAGCAGTTTCATTCTCTTTTTCTAAGTATCTTAGCTCAATTCTGTAAACTACAAGTCTAACACCAAAGAGATATAAGTTCAATGACCATAATATATAGTCCTCAGATTGAAAGCAGCAAGGTAAATTCCCACCCAAAGACATACAAAGGAAACATAGGCATGGCATTTAACAGAAGTCATTTGTAAACACTTATTAAACTGCCTCCTCTTAGAGGTAGTGGGATGAAATGGAACATTCTAGGTATGAAGGAAGCAAGAAATAAACATTCACTAGAATTTCTTTGGCTTTATGTGCAGTTGGGGAAGTTCAACTAACACCATTTTGGGGGAAGTGTGGAGAGGAAGAAGGAGAGGATAGTATTCATTTCCATAATTCATTTTGTTTCACTTAGGTACGCTTACAACCGTGGGATAATTGAATACAATACAAAGCATTAGTATTCTGACTCTTAAGAAAGTATGCATTAATACTAGGTGTTTAAAAAAAAAACACTCAAAACCTAGACGTTTGCTATGGTATGGTTCCTATCAAGATAACCATGACCAGAAGTTACTCAATACATTACATCTTGCTAGATGGGCAATTACAAAAGGACAAAAAGAAATGAAAACCTGAGATGCATGGCAGACCCTTGTTATCTGGAACACATTATAGGCTTCTTCCAATCCACGGTAATGTTATACGTTGTGCTTTCGAAGCTGCCGCTGTTCATCCGGAGACCCATTACCTTACTATCCTGATCAATGCCCGCTCCACCCCCTCCCACAAATCTAAATTGCCAATAACTTGGGGAGGGTTTTATCTCAGTGATCCCTGCCATCAGTTTCCTGAAATATTCATTTTCACCAGCCTGAAGTTAAAAATGCAATAAAACTGAAATGAAAACCAATTTCCTGGTTTTACAGCCACATCAGAAGAACAGGTACTTAAAAAATAATTTGGGTAGGACTTTATTTCATAAGTCCTTAAAAATATTCAAATATCTTATTGTACCATAAAATATTGTCTCTCAGTACATTAATTGGCATAATAAGTTAGAAAAAGTAACACTAAAACAAATTTATACATTGACCTTTTACTTTTTCATGTACATTTGACATAAAAATTTACACTAACCTGAGCCTCCTGACAATAAGCCAAGGAATTTATTCTTCAAAAAGGCCAACTTCATTTTTTGTGTATATAATTTTTGTATTGCATCTTACAACGGTAAAAACAAAAGTCTATTTCTTACAAAAAATCCATAACACCATCAGAGCTGGTAAACATGAACACACACAAATACATCCAAAAAAATGGCTTAAGAGGAAAACATGCCAACATTGGCTGACCACCCTCAAGAGTGGAAACACCAAGGTAAAAGATACAGAAAGATGAAGGAAATCATATTTAAGCCATTTCCAGTGGCAAAATATAGGGTAAAATGAAAAACCAGGAAATGTTAACATCTGTTAAGATACCAACAATTAATTAGATTTTATTTGAACATGAATTTGATATTTTAAAAATGATTCTTAAGTGGATATAAACATCGGCCCATCATTGAACTGATTCAGAACGATGGTCAGCTTCATTGCCTGAACAGGAAATCATAGGAAAATGCAGGCATCTGTGGCCCTCCACCCAACCTCTGAGTATCAGGCTGTATTCTGAGTGCCACCTCTATCATCCCAGAACTTGAAACCAGCCCAAGCTGGAGAGACAGACAGGTCAGAGGCCAGGAGTCTGGGTCCCATGGGTACCCAAATGTTCCCACAAAGTATTTTCCAAGTCCACCCTGCCTACCAACCAAACCCTGGGGAAGATGAGCAAGCCATCACACTCCTTGTCTGTTCTGCTGGTCTTTGGGTGCCCCCTACAGGGCACTTTTGTAGGGGCACATAACATTGACTCTGCTCAGGTAGCCTTGGGGTGGGTGTGACCCCTTTGGGGGTGGGATGCCCTGTTTCTTCAGCCTCGGTGGGATTTGGGCCTGCTGGTGTTGGAGGATGGGTGGAGCCTTGGTCCCTAAAATTTGTGGCCTGTGGCTGGGGTTGGAGGTCCAAAGTGAGCCTAGATTTCCCAACATACCTCATAAGGCACCAGAGCAGTGAGTGAAGCTATCAGGGTTTATGAAACCTGACCTGATACCACCTGAATTCCATCAAGCATCCCCAGTGAAACCACATGGAGAAGAATCACAAAAGTGAACTTCTGTATTCCAAGGAGAATGATGGGGAAGATGAGTAATTGTACACAGCCAATATTACAAATAATACAAATATATTAAAAAGACATGCAATTAGTATAATAGCTGGTGATTTTTTCCATTACACATTTGTTCTCTTGAAACATTGACATATGGAAGAAGACTGAGGACCAAGCTCCTGTATAGATCAATATATAGATATAGATAGCACAAGTTATCTATTTATAGATAGAATATATATATATATATATATATATATACATTACTTAGAACATTTCAATAAGTTTCACAAAAGAAAACATTTGCAAGTGATTTTCTCATAGAAGTTAGAATGGGGAGGTCATACAGCAGGAGTAAATTTTAATTTTGACTTTATACACTTTTCACAGCATGTTCCTGATAAGACTGTTCCTTTGTCCTCTGAACCATATTCTTTAAAGATAGCCTACATGTCTCTGATCAGTCTTCTGGTTTCATTAACTGCTAGAAACTTTCATAGAAATTTCTCTAGAAAGGGGACTTTTTCCTCCCAGCTATGGCAAAGTTATCTGAGCAGGCTCTCTGATAAGATAATCTGTCAGATAATTTTGGCTTGATTTTGATTTTGTATATATGCATTATTTTGTGATTTTTATCCCATTCTCTTCCTAATGGTCTAAAACATTTTGGAACAATGGTGACAAAGTATACATTTCTAGATAAACATCATATTTATTAGACCACTCAAACAGTCTGATAACAAATAATCATTTTAATGGTACCATTCAAGAAAATTGAAATTACTCAACTAGAACTTCCAGCTATCCTTAATGGTGTTAAAAACAATTCAACCCAAATATGAATTGCCTCAAAATTTTCTTATGATTTACAAGCAAATAAGTGTATGTCAGTGATGTTGCTAAATGTGGAAGTTTGCTGTGTTTGGGAAACTTAGTTTTACAAAGATATTTTCAGCAAATTGCTAGTAGACAATGTGCTGTTTTCAGTAATTGTGATGGAGCTGACATTGTAGAGGAGACAATTTTGTAGATGCAAAGATAAAACAAATGTCCCTATAGAATCCAGTGTTTAGAAGGCCCAGCTCACTTATTCTTACAATTACATTCCTATCTTCATCTTCTACAAAAAATTGAAGTAAATTAACATAAAGTTAGCAATATGCATGAATTCAATTCTGTTTTCACAGAAGTTTCATGTGCTTTCCTAATACCTTTTGAGCAAGGAACCTCATTTATGGTTGTATTCTATTCCACTTAAGCATAGTTTAAAATGATATTTTTCCCTTGTGTCCATTTCCCCTTGAAAACTTGTTTACATACACACACAAACCATCTTGTATGTCCAAGAGGAGTAGATTAAAGTGAGGAGCCGTTCCATAGGACCAGTTCTGCCTCACATTGAGCCCTTGAGCCTGGAGATAATTACTGAAACTCTCTGTGTTACTTCATCTGACATGGAAGGAAAAAGATGAGTCATTGGCTTTAAACTTCCTAGTTGTCAAGTGAAAATGCCAACCTTAAAAAGTCACATATTGGGTGATTTCATTTATATAAAACTTTTGAAATGACAAAATTATAGTTATGAAAACAAATCAGGGTTGCCAGGGATTAGGTATGATGAAGATCAGGTGGGGATCTGAGGAAAGTGGGTAAGAAGTAAGTACAGAATAGTTCTGTACCTTGATGACAAAGTAGTAAGATAAACTGACACCTGTGAAAAAAAATGGAAAAAAAAAAGAACTGTGCACACATTGTATAATTGCAATTTCCTGGCTTTGATATTGTTGTATAGTCATCTCAGAAGCTACTGGTAGTGGAAACTGGGTAAAGGGTATATGGGACATCTCTGTATACTATCATTGCAAACTCCTCCAAATCTCTAATTATTTCAAAATAAAAATATAAAAACAATAAATTGCATTGCAATATACTGCAATGAAATGATATCAAAATAAAAATACTATTTACAAGAGCAACAAAAATATAAAATAAATACCTCTATGAATCGAAAAGATGAAAAGATCAGTACATTGATTACTCATTTTTTTAAAAAAAATTCTTTTAGAAAAGTAAATAAATAAAGTAGACTGTGTAAATGGACCTCAACCACAGTATTTGTAAGGTCTCAGTTCTACCCAAATTGATTTATACATTCAATAAAATCCCAAGTAAGATGCCAGTAAGCCTTTCTGCAAATAAGGAACAGATTTTAAAATTCATATGGAAATGAAAATAAGTTAAAATAGCCAAAAAAACTTTGAAATAAAAGAAATAGATTTAGAAGACCTAAACTATGTGATATCAAGACATAATTTAAAGCTCCATTACTCAAGAACATATGACTTTGGCAAGTAAATAGCCAAGTCAATCTGTGAAACACAATATAGAGACCAGAAGTATCCTCATACATATGGTCAATAGATTTTCTACAGATATGTTATGACAATTCAGTGGAGAAAATAAGGGCTTTCCAATAAATAGTGTTCAAACAATCACATATTGATAACACAGTGGAATGTGAAATGTAAACTCTAAAAGATCCATAAGAAAACTTATGAAAAAACTTCATGTTTTTTACTTAGGCAATGGTTTCTTAGCTACAGCAGCAAAACCACAATTTCTAAATAAATAAAATAGAACTTTGTCAGAATGAAGAACTTCTGTTATTCAAAAGACACCATGGAGAGAATTAGAAAATAAGCCAGAGACTCAGAGATAAGTTTTGAAAATCAAATATCTGTTAAATGACAGAGTCAAAATATGGTGAGAGCTCACAGAACTAAAAAATAACAGAATTATAGGTAAAATATTGAAATACTTTAATAAAAGACAATGAATTGATGTCAAATAAGCACCTAAAAAAGATGCACAAAACCATTAGTCTTGAGTAAAATGCAAATTAAAATCACAACACATCAACTCCAAGAGTTGAAATTTAAGTAGACTCAACATACCAAGTACTGGCCAGAATGTGAAGGAACTGAAACCCTCACACAGTGCTGGTGGGAATGTAAAATGTTTCATCCACTTTGAGAAAAAAAAATTGCAGTTTCTTGCAAAACTAAGTAAACCCTTGTAATAAAGCCCAATCATACAGAGAGAAGCAGTTACCTATGGGTCTGGTCACCAGGAACCACAGATTTTTTTGTCACCACATGGAAAGTCATGCAGGAACCCAAAAGGGAGCCAAAAGGGAGCCCAAACTGGAAACTGAAACCAACAATTTTACTTGATTGATGATACCAACCATACTTAAAAGATTTTGTTCAAGAAGACAAGAATAAAGGGGCAGAATGTTGGTGAGAATAATATGGGGTGTGCCCCTATCTTCTTAGAAAAAATAGAGAGAGGTAATTGACTAGTAACACTAGAGATTCAGAGACCCTCCTCTATTTACATTTAAAAAGGAAGAGACAGGCCTGTCTAGAGCCCACTGAGAGGCAAGGCAGATACCCTCAGGCAAATAATTCATAAGGTCTGAGTTTTACTTAAAATGGTGGAGATGATGCAATGGGGAGAGCATTTCTTTGACCTTTCAGATAGAAGAGATCTGGAGTGCATCCACAGCCCTGGGGAGACCCCTTTGACCCAGAGTCATGGAAGATTTTTTACTGGGAAAACCCTCTCTGCAAGTTACCAGGCAGCCTTGCTCAACCAAGGATCCTACTAACAGTAAGGCTACACACCAGGAGAGCTATTGGCAGGACATGAGAGGGTCTCATATTAGTCACAGATCTGGCCTAGGTAGCCAACCTACGGGGGCCACACAGCCCCTTCCCCGAAGGTCCCTCTTTCCTGCTCCTGTGTATTAAATGCCCACTCCCTTGCCCCCAGGGAATTGTGGTTATTGGATAATTCTTATAAAACAGCAAGACTTAGTTGTAGCCTCTTTTGGTCTTACATTCCCTCATAAGTATTGATGATACATTAACCCCTTGCCTGGAATACACATAAACCCTGACAATAGCATATATAAAATCATAGATGGCCACCATCTGACTTTCCCCCCAACCTGGGGATTTGTGGTCTCTGCACCTTTCAGCAAAGGGAGTTTTTCTGCACTGGGCAGTGGCAATTGGCTGGGCTTTGTGGGAATACCCCTCACCATCCTCTTTCCCCAGGCCTCCCCAGCACTTTCTCAGCCATGGTCAGATCCCAAGCAGAGCTATATGGGAGGGCAGTCATGGTCTTTGTACCATCCTCACATATGTCACCAGCATGGACACCTAATACCAATTGAATTACAGCCCTGAAAACATCTAGCATTTAGTAGGTCTCCCTAGGCATGTTCAGAGTTGAGGACCCTGTAGGTTTCCATATATGGCCAGTAGGTTTTCTGTAAATATGCTAAGACAATTCAGTGCAGAAAGCATGAGCTTTTCAGCAATGAGTGTTCAAACAATCACAAATGATCCAGCCAACATCATGCTGGTGAGGACAGGCACCCCAAAGGTCAGTTGGGACACCCTAGAGAAAGAGAAATAGTTGCCTATGAGGCTCCATTACTGCAAGGAAAGTCAAACAGCTCCCTGAAAGGGACTCCAAACTGGAAACTGAAATTGAAAATTTTACTTGATAATACTTAAGGAACACCAAAGAAAATCAACAATAAAAACTGATGAAATTGATATGATTAAAAGTAAAGACATATTTTCAGAGAAAGGCACTGTCAGAAAGAAAAGACAAGCCACAGATTTACAGAATATATATGTAAATCTCATATATAATTAAATGCTTGTATCCAAGATATAAGAACACTTAAAACTCAGCCATAAAAATACAAACATTCCAATTTAAAAATGTTTATATGATCATAATACAACCCAATAAAAACATAAATGTGTGGGAAATAATATAAGAAGAAAAACTCCTCATATTAGTGATGATGGAATTGCAAATTAGAACATAATGAGAAACCACTATATTATGGCAGAAATGAAACTTGGACAATGAGAAAACCCAAGTGGTACTAGAGAGGCAAAGGAACAAGGTTTTATTATGTGCAGGCCCAGAGGAGAGTCAAGTCTCCAAATTCTGAGCCCTGGGCATTGGCTTTTGTGGGGTTATATAGGTTTCTGTTTATTGGCTAGTGGGTTGCTGGGCAAACAGGCAAATTCCTGAAGCAAGAGGGCAGGTGGGGGTTAAAGAAGAAAAGGTATGAGTTTAGCTTATCTTCCTAAAGCAGAGGGCCTCAGGAAGGATAGTCATTAACTTTGTGGATTACAGAGAAAAGGGGGAGGAGCACACTTTTCTACTGGTGGATTCCATGGGAGAAATGGAGGAGGGGCAGTTACCTTTCTAAAGCTGCTGGTTTCTGCAAAGGGGGAGAAACAGAGCAGAGCTGCAACACTTTCTCAATTCTCCCCCCCCCTTTGATGCCCTTATCATAATTTTTCAGGGGGCATCATCTGCTAACATGGGGATTTTCCTATAGTTCCCAAGGGTTGATACTTAATATGAGGCATTACCTGGTGTTTTAAGGCGTTCAGGTGGGAAGTGATGAACTGTGTAAGGTACCATAGAATGCATGGCCCAAAAGTTAAGAGGAAGAAAACTCTGGCTATTACTGGCATGAGTGGCAAAATCCAGGAAAGGAGATACTGGAAGTAGTTCCCATTGGCAGATGCCTGGTATGCACAGTTTATGCACTCTTTGGCTCATTCTTTAGCAGGGCTACCTTGTCCCTAACTGTTGCTGAGGAATTTGCATAAAAACAGCATTCTTCCCCCAGGGCCTGGAAGATTCCCCCTGAACCTGTGGTGAGCAAGGCTAATCCTTGCCTGTTTTGTAAAACTACTTCTGCCAATGAATCTATCTGGTCTTGCAACCCATTGAGAGCCCCCAATAATTCTTTTAGGTCATTCAATATTTCCCATGCTAGGGTTTGTATGCCTTCCTGACCAACTGTGAGTGAGGCCCCAGCTACTGCTGTGCTGCCAACTACTCCTAGTCCTAACAGTAGTGGAATTGCCTGAATTGCTCATTTGCCTCAGGAGAGCTCTCCAGGCCATTCTTCTCCATACACTGAGAATGATGGTAATGGCCAAGTCAGATAACAGATGCCCTGGCCATTCTGGGGTAGGCTGTCCAGCTCACCTGTTCTTTATTGGTTTCTTTTATAAGGTTTCATGGGGATGGGCATCTCTCAACTCCTTGAGGTTGACAATAAAGTATTCATCAATTGAGATGAAGCCACTGAATGAGAGACCAAGAAATGAATAAAACTTCTAGCCTCCCTACTGGCAGCAGTCTTGGGAAATCCTGACCCCACCAGATGAGTAGGGCCACCTCAAAAAGGGGGGGAAAGCACCAAAAGAGTGTCCCTGGCAAAAGACCAATGTGCCTACTGCAAAGAAAGTGGACACTAGAAAAATAAGTCCCCCAAAAGAATCAGGCACATAGAGGGAACATCCC
>JAQZBX010098762.1:0-11545 GCA_029593785.1 Cabassous unicinctus
TTTTTGTTGCCCTCTAGTCATCATTTTATCTTGATGGATTTATTCAGTTGATTAGCTTCTCTCTCTGCTCTAGAGTTTTATTTAGGTGGTGGTTCTGTGTGTGTGTAAAGTTTGCTCTTTGATACTTTTTCTTCTTATTTTATTTTCTTGCTTCTTTAAATCTCCACCGATCACTCCACACCGTGGATCCGCCAGCTGCTAGGTGACCCAAGGCTCCCACTCCGCACACCCACTGCACAGTCCCTCACGTGGGCCCTGCATGCACAGTCGGCCGTCCCGGGAGATCTGAACCGTGAGTAACCACCTAGATCGACGCCATCTTGGTCCCAAGCATACTTTCTTAAACATCGGGAGTGTGTGTTTTAAATGAGAATTTAACATAGCCATCATTTCCTTGAAGAGAATGTATGTATGTTATCTTCAAGTCTGAATTTGGAGTAGCCACAGTTTCATTATCAGGGGAAATGTGGTATTTTAGTGATACAATAGGCAGTTATAGCTTAACAGCTGTGATTCTTGATATAAATATATATTTAGTACCTTACTATGGAAATGAAACTTAGAAGAAATGTGAAAAAAATGGCATCATTTTGTCATTGATTATTTAGATGAGTGTAAATAAAAATAGAGAAAAAGATTAAAAAATCACAAACACAGGCCTAAATATAAATATACAAATAGCAACTATTAATTTTTAGGTAAGCAGAAGTCCACTTACACTCAAGAAAGTATAACTTCCTCCCAGCATATTAATCCAACTCCTGTCACCAGGCTCCTCTGGGACCTTCCAGAGATACGGATGCACATGTGAGTCTATGCAGGTACCTCTAAAGCTCTAGAGGTGTGCCCAGGGCAGGATGAGGAGGGCACAGAGCCCACCCCTTCACAGGGAGGGAATGGTAGGCAACAGACACATTATAAATGCAATAGGTTCCTTGATCCAAAGAGTATATTCCTCACATGTAACCAAAGGCCACACCTTCACCCAGTCTCCTGGTTAGCACATCCACAGTCTATCACATTCCTGCCACTTTTGTTGAACTCTGGCTCCATGAACAGTGCTTTTGCAATTCCATAAACACTGAATCATCAGGATCTGAGCTTTCAGTTATGATGCCCAACCTCCCTGCACTTGAGCATCACATGAGGATCTTGTTAAAAAAGTAATTGCTCATATCAGGGCACAGTGATGTCAGATTCTGTGTGGGCTCAAGGGCAGACACCTAAGGCCACACTCACATCCTCACCTGGGCACTGCTCTCCCACCTGCATCTCCTCAGGGGAGGACCAGACACAGAGGCCCAATGCAAGGACCACTTCTGAACACACACTCCAGGCTGCGTCATTTTGCTCTCATCCTAAATAACTGCTCCCACCAGTCAATAATGGGTCATTGCTGAGATTCTCCACCTTGTGGGTCCTGCTCACAGGTGGTATTACCTCAGTCACCCTCCCTGTGGGGTCATGGAAACTGGGATCACTGTTGCCCTGACTCTGCCTCAACTAGGACTGGGCCCCTTCAGTACACAAAGCCAACCACTAAGAACCCTGAGTGGACTCTCTTGAATTCCCCATTTCATAGGACTCAGGATGTCAGCATTCTTCTGGAACATACTGTCTCTACCAACAACATCAACTTGTGCCTTCAGGATTAGTTTCATTTTATTCGAAACTCTTCACTCCCCTTTAGGTTCTCATCCCCTTTCATGGCTCAATTACTCCAGTAGCCTGATGACCCCAAAATTCCATCCACTGCCTAGTCTTACAAAACGGATGTGGGGGAGTCTCTAGAGAAACCAGGGTTTAACAAAAGGAAATTTTTTGTACCGATTGGATTCAAAGAAAAGAAATCAACAAACTTAAAAGAGTTGACTCTTAAGGCACAACAGCTGAGAGAGATTTGGCAGGTGACTCTCTCTGAGCAACTTAGTGGATGAATTCCAAAAGAGTAAGAATATCATTTCAATATAAACACATGCCTCTCATTCAATAGTGAGTGAATGTGCTTTAAGTATATCATTTAACTCAGATATCATTGAGGAGACCAGTAAGATTGTCAACCTCAGTCAAAGAGCATCTTACAAGACAGTGTTAACTCCTGGAATGGTCACCCTTAGAGTAGATGTTCTGTAGTGGAGATAAACTGGTCAATATCCTACATGGTAATAAAGCCTTATATTTGGTTTTTATTTTCTCCTCTGACAAAAATATATTTTTTCACATGAATCTATTTATATGAGAATTCTAAATGATACCTGGATTATTTGACACTGGGCATCCAGGCTTTCCTAGATGGGCATCTACTCTCCCTCTGTCAATCTTCTCATGCATCCTTCATGCCTCATCCTTCTGACCTATGTCCACATCCTGCTTTCCTTTCTAGCCCTGTGGCCTCTTTAAAACATGAAGACCCAGTCAGGAACCACCTTGACTTGACAACCCCAGGGATTCCTAGGCATTTGATGTGGTAAATGCCTCCTCCTTTCTGAATTTCTGTGCTGCTCTGTCTATATCTCCTTTGTGGAATTCTCTTCATCCTCACCAAACACACATAATCTTCCAGTCATGCATTTATCCAATCAGTTCTTTTCACCTGTTTTCCTCCTTACCTAGGATCCAGCAACATTCATCTTCCCAGACACACATGCAGCAGTGGCCTTTCTACCACCACCACCCCCTTCCTTCAACAGTGAAAGTAAGGATGGAGACACCTGTATAGCTCAACACTTGTATAAAAGAAACCACATCCATTGTGACCCAGTGAACAGCCAAGAAGGCCCAGGGGCAGTTTCACCCATGAGGAGCTGAGTAGAAGGTTAAGACAGTCCTGATGGAATGACAGGGACACATACAGGGGCCCCTGTTCTCGCCCTAAGGCAGGAGATCAGTAGGTAGAGAAGTAGGAAGGCAGGGGCTGCTCTGAAGGGCTCAGGTCACCTACTCTCTCACAGTTGTATAAGGCTGTGGCCACCAGAGGGCAATCATGGCCTGTCCCTGAGGCTCCTGGGGGTGTCCAGAGCTGGGAGTAGCTCCTGCACTCTGACAAGGCTCACAGAGTCTCAACTGACACCTCCCCCACCCCTTGGGAGCCACATAGCCCCACCTCACCCCACATGCCTGCTTCTCCTCACCCAGAGGGTCCTGACCAGGGTCCAGTAGGGGATCAGAAAGCTGGGGGATCTCAATTGCATGGTTTGGCCCTCCCTTCTCTCAGAATATGAAGAGGGCCTGGGAGAGACTTTGAGGAAGCTCCAACTCAGCTGTGGGGCTCCAGAAGGTGGGACTCCAGAAACTCTCCACAGGGCCCTGTCCCCTCTCCTCCTTATCCTCCTCACTCACTGCACAGGTGACTGGATGTGGGGCCAGGAGAAAGGGCAGTGAGGAGACACATGGGGCTCTGCATCCTCCTCTTGTCTCTAGAACCCAGAATCACCCTCTATGTGTCTCCCCCACTACCAAGGTCCTGGGCCCAGTCAGGGCTGACTCAGCTGCCCTCAGTATTAGAGGCTCTGGGCCAGAGGGTCACCATCTCCTGCTCTGGGAGCAGCACCAACATCAGGGGAAATTACGTGCACTGGTGCCAACAGCTCCCTGGAACATCCCCTAGACTCTTCATCTATGATAATAGCATTCGACCCTCAAGGTTCCCGATCACTTCTATGGCTCCAAGTCTGACAACGCAGCCTCTCCGAGCATTACTGGGCTCCAGCCTGAGGACCAGGGTGATTCCTAAGTTTCTGTGTGGGACAGTAGCCTTAGTGCCCCCATAGTGCTCCACACACATGGGGAACTGAGGCAAAAACCTGCCGCTGCCCCAGTGAAGCTGGTCACACCTCTGAACAGCCTGTGACAGACACCAGCACAGGGTGACTGTGGCTGTCCCTAAGTGTCAGTGTCCCAGGGCCTGTTGCTTAGAGCACAGACAACTTCAAAGGGTCAGGGACAATGGCTCCTTCTCATTTTTTAAATAGCTTTTAGATGTGACTTTAAATCCATAAATTTCACCAATTGAAGTGTACAAGTGAATGGGGTTTAGTGTGTTTAAGGATTGATACAGCCATCATCATAATGTAATTTTAGAGCATTTTGATCACCCCCATAGACACATGCCATCCCCATGTGTGTCAGCCCCAGCCATCCTCCTCCCACTTCCACATAACAAATATTCTACTTTCTGCATAGTTTCCTATTCTGGACATTCCATAGAAATGCTCTCAAATAATATGGAAACCTTAGTGACTGGCTTCTTTCACTTCATTTCTTCACATTATTTGTTTTTGAGTTTCATCTATAGTGTAGCATAGGTAAGTAACCCATTAATTTTTAGCATGCTTTATTTTTAGAACAGTTTTGTATTTTTTAAAAACTTGAGAAGATAGTAAAGTGAGTTCCCATGTTCCCTGACCCCAGTTTTTCCCATTTTTATCTCACATTAGTTAATATATTTGATAAAATTAATGAACCAAGATTGATATATTATTAATCATTAAAATCCACATGAATATTTCTTACTTTTTACCTAACATCTTTTCTCTTTTCCAGGATTCCATTGTAAACATCATGTGACATTTAGTCATCATGTCCCTTAGTCCCCTTTGGCCTGGGTCAATTTCTCAGCCTTTCCTTTTTTAAGGAGCTTGAAATCCTGAGGAGTGCAGGGCAGGTATTTTGGAGGCTACTCTGCTATTTGAATTTGCTGGATGTTTTCTCATGATACAATGTAAGAGGGGTTCACTTTCTCAACATTCTCACACAACTTCTTCCTACCTGTCTTGGATTTTATACATTCTTGTGTAGATTAAGGGTTATTACTTTGCTAATTTGAATTGCATTTCCCTAAGGACTAATGGGGCTGAGCATCTTTTCATGTGCTGTACTATTTTTATTAAGTTATGGATACCCAAGTGTTTGAGGCACACCCATTCATCACTGGCTGTAGAAACTTTAGACTGACTATAGCTGATGCCATAGCCTCAAAATGCTCAGCTCTGCGCTTTGTCAGACAATCCTTAGTAAGCACCATAGTTCCACTCACATACTCTAGACTGGACAGTAGGATGCCAGTGTACCCATTGCTGGCTCATGAGAAAAAGTGCCTGCTTGAGTCTGCCTGTGCCAGGCTTCCCCAGGGCACACTCGGGGCTCCAGACCTGTGCAGAATTTCTCTGCTGAGCACGTGACTCACACAGTCACCCTGGAGACCAGCACCAGGCCAGGCCTGTGGCTTCTGTTGCCTCAGTAGGGGCCCCTCTCCTGGGAACAAGGACTTGGATGGAGTCTCAAATGCAGGTCCTTGTTCCTAGAAATGTCCAGGTCATTTTATCAACCACTGGACAATAAGCAAGACCATGTTGATGGATAGAATAACTTATAAACAATGGCAATTATGATCCTTTACTTTATTAATATAATGATATATTTTTTAACAAATCAATTTTATTGATATATATTAATAAAGCATAAAACTTTTCATTATTCCAGTCATATAATAAACAAAAAACAAACTTTAAAACTCATCACCTTGCAATCTCTCTGCTTCCCCTGCCATTCATAGCTGTATTATGTTTCCTTCCCTCTAGTGTATTTTCATTTATATTTTGTAAAAACCTTTTTTATATAAAATTTGCAACCCATATTCATATTTTACATGAGGTTTCATTATGCCATCCAGTCCCATATTTCATTTTTTATCTTTCCTTCCAGGAAAATACATGACCTTAGACTTACCCTTTCAACAACTGTCATACCCATATAATGGGTGTATTTTAATAAATACCAGTGGACACATTAGTAAACTTTACAAATTTTCAAATATCTATATGGAAAATGTTAAGACCAGGATAGCCTCAAACATTCTGTAAATTAATGAATAGTATGAGGGATATATATTGTTACATATTGAGACATATTTTAAAGCAAAATTAATTTAAACAATAAAAAGGAATTTAAGCAGTGTTAGGTTGTTACAGAAACAAAAAGCACAGCTATTTGATTAACTGCCCAGAAACAGATCAAACTATGCACTAGTCTTAGGATGGAGTATGCAAGCAATTTAAAATTCATGCTTCCCTCTTGATTCCCCCACATGATTTTTTCTCAAAGCCCTCAGAGCCTCTTGCTTATCCCAAGGGCACACCCTATCAATCTCTCCTGTGCAAAGTAGCCTCAAAGGCTTTGCAATTCCAGAATGGCCACTCCCTCCTGCTCTCCCCTGGAGGGCTGCACAGCCACACCTTCCTAAAGAGGCCCATTGAAGGATGTGCCCTCTGACAAACCTTTCCTGAAAGCCCCAAGTAGTGAGAGTTTCTTAAGGTCACGCTTTTCTCTTCCAGCACTTTTATACTCACTGTACTATTTATCTTTTCTGGGCTTTCCCCTCAAAAGCCTGTCATTAATATGGAAAATGAATTGACATTAGTTATATTGTGTCTAAGCTCAGTGCTTGGCACATTGATGCCTCAATCAATATGCGTGGAATTAACGTGAAATTTTGAAATGGCAGAAAGACGCAGGAATGTGGACACTGAAGTTTTCCATGTGACCAGCAGGGGGCATCATGGGGTCTGTGATAGTTTCTCCATGTAGAGGGAGATCCCAGAGGGGTGAGTGTCCCACTGACTTAAGCTTTGTTGGACCTGAGCTCCCTGACACAGAATCAACAGCTGTGGTCTCTGGAGCATTCTCCTGTTTTTAGCTTTGTGGATGATTCCATCAGTGGCTAATTCCATGCAGGCTCCCCCCAAGAAGCAACCTCAGAGCAGTGTTGCCCTGTAGGTGCCTCTGTCCACAGGCTCCAACTTAGGAAGAAGATTGGGCCCAAGTGGGAGGGAACATATTTCCTGACTAGCCCCTCCACCATGAGTTCAGTGTCGGGGATTAAAAGCTCTAGATCTGTGGCCTCAGGGGTTGTGTCCTCTATGGCCTTGACTCCTCTCCTCCTCATGCTCCTCTCCCACTGCACAGGTAGGGACAGGCCCCAGGGGCTGGCTCAGATCTCAGGGCCTTTACCTGGTCTCTGCCCATCACCCATGAGGGTCTGTCTGCAGATTCCATGTCCCAGCCTGTGCAGACACAGCCGCCCTCCCTCTCTGCATCCTTGGGGTCCTCTGTGAGACTCTCCTGCACCCTGAGCAGTGATGTCAATGTAGACAACTCTATTATATCCTGGTACCAGAAGAAGCCAGGGAGCCCTCCTTGGTATCTCCTGAGCTGCTACTCTGACTCATTCAAGAATAAGGGCTCCGGGGTCCCCAGCTGCTTCTCTGGATCCAAAGAGGACTCAGTCACTTTGGGGAATTTGCTCACCACTGGGCTCCATGCTGAGGCTGAGGCTGACTTACTGTAGCACACCCCATGAAAACACTGCTGCTTACACAGAGCCCCAGACCCATGGGGCCATGAGACCAAACCTCCCCACTGCCTTGGTGTGTTTGTGAAAGTCATCAGGAGGTTCCTCCCACACCCTCTGGCCCTGGGTGGGCTCTGAGAACCTCACAGCCAGAGACCCACAGGCATTCCTCAGTCCAGGGCCAGAAGCCCTCAGGGAAAAGCCACATCCACTTCAGCAGAGATGACTCTGCCCCAAGGCCGCTCTGCTAGATGACTCCATTTCCTTACTAGCCCCAATCACAACCTGGGCTTGTAGCTCACCCCTGGGAAAGGGGCTCAGGACACTGCCCACTTCAGAGGGTTGTGGGAGGATAAAATGAGGGTGAGGATTTGAACTCAGTACAGCATGTGACCCAGACTTACTGCTGTGATCATTATCACCACTGACAGGGCTATTCTTGGCCTCCAATACTCAAGGAAACTTCTCTTCCTCTTCCTCACTGACTCCTCCCCACCCCTCACCCACACCCACAAGACTCACCCATTAGTAGAAGGGGCTTAAAAGAGATTTTGTATATGATTTGGAAAAATCCAGGTTGGAAACCTCTCTGTCAAACACAAACCCTGCATCTTGGCCATGATCCTGCATTGCTCTGGATGTCTGCATTCACATCTGTAGGATGGACATAAAGTGCCTTCCATGTCACCCTGCAGTGCTGAGAACATGGATGGTGGAACACAGAGCATCAGGCACAGATCTGGGGACACAGCAAGACAATGTCTCCTTCTCAATTTTTAAAACAGCTTTGAGATGTGACTTTCAGTCTATAAAATCCACCAATTTGAAGTATACAAGTGAATGGTGTTTAGTGTGTTTAAGGTTTGGTACATCCATCATCATAATGTAGTTTTAGAACATTTTCACTACTCAACAGACACACACCATCCCCATCTCTATCAGGCCCAGCCATCCTCCTCCCATTCCTGTAAGCAACATTCTACTTTCTGGATTGTTGCCTGTTCTGGATATTCCATATAAATGCTCTCATATATTATGGAAACATTAGTGACTGGCTTCTTTCACTTCATTTCTTCATATTATTTGTCTTTGGGGGTCATCTATATTGTAGTATAGATCTGTAATCCATTAATTTTTAACATGTTTTATTTTTAGAACAGTTTTATATTTTTTAAAAACTTGAGAAGATAGCAAAGTGTGTTCCCATATTCCCTGACCCCAGGTTTTCCTATTTTTATCTTACATTAGTTGGCATATTTGATAAAATTAATGAACCAAGATTGATATATTTTTAATCATTAAAATCCACATGAATATTTCTTACTTTTTACCTAATGTCTTTTCTCTGTTCCAGGTCTGTGTAAGGTCCCAGCACCTGTCTCCTCCCTGCCCTCCTAGGGGGAAAACTCTGAATGTAACTCACCAAGTTACATTCTGTGTAAGGAAAGAAACTCAGATTTAACTTGTGCTGGAGATGGAGCAGATGTCACCAGTAGAGGAAACCAATTTGTATGAACTGCTCCTCCCCTTCCAGGGCAGTGGAGAAGACAAGAGAGGCCTGGGCCAGCCCAGTCCCAGCTCAGGGCCTCAGGGCTGGGTCCACTATGGCCTGGACTCCTCTCCTCCTCCTGCTCCTCTCTCAATGCACAGGTGGGGACAAGACACAGTGCCTCAGGGCAGCTCCCCTGACTGAGCCAGTCCCAGGGGCTCAGCTTTCCTGGAGGCTCACCCTGGTCCCTGCCCCATCACTCTTGCATATCTGTGTCTCCAGGTTCCCTCTCCCAGCCTGTGCTGACTCAGCCACCCTCCCTCTCTGCATCCCCCGGAACATCCGCCAGACTCACCTGCACCCTGAGCAGTGGCTTCAATGTGGGTGACTTCACAATTTGATGGTACCAGCAGAAGCCAGGGAACCCTCCTCGGTATCTCCTAAGATTCAAGTCTGACTCAGACAAACACCAGGGCTCTGGAGTCCCCAGCTGCTTCTCTGGAGCCAAAGATGCCTCAGCCAATGCAGGGCTTTTGCTCATCTCTGGGCTCCAGCCTGAGGATGATACTGTCTATTACTGTAGCATATGGCATGACGGCACTAAAGCTTACACAGTGCTCTAGACCCATGGGGAAGTGGTACAGAAACATCCCTCTGCACTCACTGCCTCTTGCACTCAACCCTGGCAGTGTCTCTGATCAAGAATAGGTCAGCACATGCTTTTTTTGTTACCATTTTTCAAGAGCCTTTTTTTCCTCAGACCAAGTAGAACAAAAAGGTCATATTTTCTTAAGTTCAAAATTTAAATTTATCTATTGCAAATATATTGTCTCCCTGTTTGTTTTTTTGTAGGAAGAAATTCCTTGTGCAAAACTAAAATTCCTCTCAAAAAAAGACTAGAAGAGGCCAAAGTTTGTAACTTCCAGCCATGCCCAGCTCAGTTTCTAGGAGTGAGTTGGAAATGCTTTTCTTCTGACCTTTTGATCTGGGATTCAGGTTACTATACCAATATTCAGAAATATTTTTTTTCTATATGCTATCAATGAACCCTTAAAATGAGAAATAAATGGAAATACCATATACAGTAGTATCAAAAATATGAAATGCCTAAAGATAAATCTGACAAAAATTTGAATAATATGTGCTCTGAAAGTTATAAGGCATTGCCAAAAGAAGTTAAAGAAGCCCTAAATAAAGGGCAGATATGCCCACTTTATTAGTCACTGCCCTCAATGAGATGAAGATAGTGATTCTCTCCAAAGTGATCCATAGACTCAATGCTAGGAAGTAGGGTAAAATATGTTTGTAATTAATGAAAAGGGAGGACAATTTAGTGATGACATCAAAAAAGTAAAAAAAGGAAAAAAGAAATAGAAAAAAAAATGATGTAAATGAAATGTTAGCACTTGGATAACTGTGCTTCAATTCATTCAGACCTAATCTGGTGGTTTAAAGCTGTATGTACCCCATAAGAACATATTCTTAAACCTAATCCATTCCTTTGAATGTAATTCATTGTGAGTTAGACCTTTTTCATGAGATTAGTTCAGTTAAAGTGTTACCACCTCAATTAGGATGGGGCTTCATCTTTACTGGAGTCTTTAAAAGCAGAATGAAATTCAGACATAAAGAGAGAAAGCCATGGAAGCAAGAAGGTGAAATTCAACAGAAGCCAGAAGAGAACAGAGAGACCAGGGGACACCACCATGGGCCTTGCCACATAACAGAAGAGCCAACGATCACTGGCAGCCAGCCCCAGTATGCCAACATCTTTGTGGAGAAAGCATCCCTTTGAAAATGTCTTGATTTTGACTTTCTTTTAGCCTCAAATTCATAAGCTAGTAAATGTCCCTTGTTTTACCCACCTATTCCATGATATTTTCTTTAGCAGCCTAGGAAACTAAAACACCAGACTTTTTGAGGAAGGGGAAGTGTGGAAAGTAGCTTTGGAAGTCTGGAACCACATATTTGGTGTTGGGGTTCACTTTTGAGCCTGGGGCAAAGTTTGTGCTGTCTCAGGCCCATCTGGTGGGTGGGGGTCACTAGGAGGGAAGGTTCAAGGCCCCTGACCACACAGCTGTGCCAGCTGGAATCTGACCCTGCCCTGGTCTCAGCAGACCCCAGGCCATGGCTGACTGTTTACCAACAGCTTGGGGATGGCAGTCCCCAGCCACCAACAGACCAAACTTACAAGACCTTAAATAACTCATCTAAAAAGAACAATCTGGATGTTTTTAAAATTTAAGTCTTTTGCCATTTGATAGGCTCTGTCAGAAGAATGCCAAACCATGGCACAGGCTTTGAGAATAGATTTGCAAATCATATACCTGATAAAGAGTTTGATATAGAACCTATAAAGAAAGAACTCCAATAACTCTGTAATTACCATTAAACACAAATATGGGCAAGATATTTCTAGAAACACTTCAACAATGATGAACAAGGGATGCCAATTGAAAAGATTTTCATCCTCATTTGATATTATGTAGATGGAAGTTAAAACCATAACTTGAACCTACTCCACACCTAGGAGAAGGGCAAACATTAAAATGTCAGAGCACAGCAAGTGGAGCACAATTAAATCCTTCAACACTCTGCTTCAGGGAGTATAAAATGGTTAAACTTTCTGGAAAAGTGTTTGCCAGTTCCTGAAATGGTTAAATATATCCTTTGCATAGAATCCTGCTACTGTATTTATCCAAGGAAAA
>JAQZBX010098763.1:0-11544 GCA_029593785.1 Cabassous unicinctus
ATATTAAACTTTTAAATTTAAAACTGCTTTATAAATCTAGAACACATTGAATACCCAAAATTTGCATTGAACAAAAGAGCAGTTAAAGTAGAAAAGTGAAAAATATACTTAAATTATTTATTGATTAAATCTGGTTTAAGTGATACACAAAACAAATTAGAAAACATAATTTGCATTGAATAATAAGACAATTTTGTTTAGAGTATACAGGTCTGTTTAAATTATCCATGTGTTCTTGTATATTATCATTTTTTTCATTACATATTAACTATAGTTATTTTAAATTCCTGATCTGATTTTGTGACGTATCTGCCATATTGATTCTTGTTCTGCTCCTCCATTTCTTTAGTCTGTGATTTTTGCCACTTGAATATCTTCTAGATTTTAATTGAAAAGGTCATAATAGACAGAGTAAACCACACTAAGCTAAAGAAGATCCTTGTGTTGTCTTAGTTTTCTGGATTTTATGACAAATTCCATAGAGGGTTGGCTTAACAACAGGAATCCATTGGCTCTTGGCTTCAGAGGCTAGAGGACTTGCTGCCTCTGAAGGCCAGTTGCATTTTGGCTGGTCAGCAATCCCTGGGTTCCTAGACTTTCACATCACATAGAAATGTCCTTTCCTTTCTTTTCCAGTTTCTGTTGACTTACAGCATCACTCTCCCAGGTGGCTTTAACTTCATAAATCTTGATTAAGTTGGGTCACTCAGTAACTAATATTAATATCATCAAGAGGTCCTATTTGCATGCTCAGAGTAATGGATTAACACTAATTTTTTTAACTTTTGTCTTTCCTTAAGTACATAACTGAACCTTCTACAGTCTTCCCTCAAGATCAAAAGACATGTTTTTCCCATATGCAAAACACATTCATTCCATCACATATGAAAATAAACAAGTCTTTTAAATAACAACTCTGAATCAAAAGTCTCATGGAAAATCGGAGGTATTCTCCATCTTGGGCCAAAATTCCTCTGTCTGATGTACCTGTGAAACCTAGAAAATAAGTCACCTACCTCCACAATACAATGATGGGACATTTGTAGGATAAATATTCCCATTTCAAAGAGAGAAGCTGAATGGAAGCAAGGATCATGGATCTCAGAACAAATCAGAAACACAGCAGGAAAAATTCCATTACAGTGCAAAGAATATGAGGAATCTGTGGTCATTGCTTTGTCATCCATGACACATGAAGGAGCAGCTTCACACATTCCAAGCATGTTTCCATGGACCATTTTTTCCCATAACACCAGATTATAGGCCCCATCCACTTGGCACCCCAGAATGATGTCCACACTCTTCCTGAATGCAGGAGTACATAGCACATAATATCAAGGTATTGGGGTGGTGGCACTCTCCCTCTTCATCAGGGCTCAAGGCCCAATATCTCCAAGTTTCAGGATAGATGGCCTGTCCCTTTCAAACACAGGGCTGGACTTGCCCTTTCCAGCATCTTGGGTGGGGATGCTTTTTTGGCCTAAGTTCTTTTTGATCCATTCTTCTCTATCAATATTCATATCATGAAATTGTTTTTCCTTCAATTTGAAATTTCTCTGTCACTTTCATTCCAGTTTGATGGTGTTTCTATTCATACAAGTTCCTCAAAAACCTCCAGTATTGTAGGTAATACAATGTGGTACAAAACATCAGGTAAAAAAAGATTTCCCCAGGTCTTTCTTGGATTACTGCAACTTAAGTCATGACTTCCACTAAAATGAATGGCTAGGTCCATATTCAGCCACATCTTCATTATCAAAGGTTGTTCATCTAACCCCTTACATAGAGCCCAGTTCTCTGGGGAGTTACTTACTGAAAGCTCATGGTGAATCCTGGTACAGAAGGTTCTTTCCCTACTCTCAGAGCACATTATTTTGAATATAGGCTGAGTATATTAAAATAAATGACTTCTGCTTTCTGTGCTTAAGTTTGTCAGCTTATTCCTATCCTCTAGCATTCAACTATAAGCTGTGAAGAGAAATCAAGTAGAAATGTCCACAGTTAATTTGGAAATCTCTTTCACTAAATATCCAAGTACATTGCTTACAATGTGCACTTTCAATCCAATATTTGGACATTATTTCATCAACTTGTCAGCTACTTTATAACAAGATGATCTCTCCAGTTGCAAATAACATATTCTCCATTTCCTTCTAAGTCTTGATTTGAGGTAACTTTAATGTCCATATGTTTCCCAACAGTCTGTGCAAAGCAATCTTGGCTTTTTCTATTAATTATCTCATAATTTTTTCAGTATTTACTGATTCCCAAATCCTAAGTCATTTCCATATATTTTAGATATTTGTAATAGCAGCACCCCACTTTCTAATATCAAAAATATCTTAGTATCCTAGTGATTATGAAAAATACCACAGTGTGGATGGCTAAACACAGGAATTTATTTACCCACAGATTCCTACTAGGGTTATTATCATTTTAGTTGCCTGGCAAGTCTTGATTTCATTGGGGTTTTCTGTCACATGTCAATGACCTCTCTCTTCCAATTTTCATTGACTCTCAGGTTCTTTCTTTATGGGACTTTCTCTTCATGAAGCTTCCATTAACTAAAAATAACATATTCAAAAGATTCTATTTACAATTGAATCCCACCCACAGGAATGGTTTAAAATTAAGAACACCCTCTTCTCAAGCCCTTCCAAAGGGGTGCATAATTTTACTACAAGTGTGAATTAGCATGTTTCCATAACTAGGTTTTTGCCTACATGTAGTGTTTGCTGTAATGGAGGAATCAGCAGTTAAATCCACTGTATTATTACTCAAGAAACAGTGAAATTTTTATTATAAAAGGCACAGTAATGGAGTTTCCACAGAACCCTCGCCAATTAAGACATGGACCAAATGGGACAGCTGAGGAGGGAAGTCAAATTATTTGAAGCCTCTCTTAGGTGAGACAGAGCCCTTTCCATAGCCATCTAATAGTTCCATGAGAAGATGTTGTCTCATGTTTGTAATACCTAAAGATTTTGCTATTATATATGTATATAACTATGTATGTGGCAACAGTGAATTTTAAATATGGTTGAATCACTTTTCAAACAATTTTGTAAGACTAAAAGTCTATGACAATTTGAATATTTCCCTTAGATGAGAAATTTGGGATTACTTGATCTTCCAAAGATCTTAAAGTATAGTCCAGGGAAAGAAATAGATATACATTCCAAGATCATTAATTGTGGCTAGGCAATAGGAGAAAATTGTTGGCTGGTCCTGTATTACATATTTATGAATTTCAGTATGGGATAGGAATCTGTTATTGATAGGTTTGCCAGAACCCACATGATGAAAAGGAGGAGTGGAGTTTCTGAATAAGTTGAGGTATAATTAGCAGAGACAAAGCAGCAATGGATCATATTTTCAAATGTTCTCAGTTATTACATTTTATTTCACTTAAATAGAGGACCCAGATATCCAATTGCATAAATAAAATGCTTGTATATGTGCTGAGAGAAAGAAGAATTGGAATATTTAATTGACATCAGTTTGTCTAACTTTAGGCTATTGCTAACAGAAACTTAGTTAACTGTTTAAAATTTGGCTATCTAGTGAATGTCAGGAAAGTGAAATATTATATAAGTCAGTGAAATGGTGATTTGAAGCAAAAGAATAATTTCTTGCAGGAACACTTTTTTTAAAACACAGACTTCAATTTCTTTTAGTTCATATTTTCCAATGTATTCTCCTACCAGAGTTAAGCATTGAAGGATCATTTCCTCATAAAATTCCCATTGGGCCAATTATCATGCTATAAATAATCCATAAAATGTTTATTAAAACATAATTTTACATTTCCAGGAAGATGGCATTGGAGTAGTTCAGGAGGGCTCAACATTCCTACAAAAACAATGAAATAAGGCAAAACCTGTTTGAAGGAGCTGCTTTAGGGATCTGCAGACTAGGAGAGTGCTACCATCATCTTCTAGGAAGCAATGGGACAGAGAGATAAAGAGACTAAGAAAGTCTTAGGTAATCATGTGCTGGGAATAGTACCTCTCTCCCACCTTCGAGGTGAACACCCTCATAAACCTGTGGCAGATCATGGCTCACTGAGAAGGGAATGGATGTTTTCTTCCCTAGAAAGAGGAAGGGTGTGGTAGAAGGCTGAATGTGGTTTCTCTTCAGTGCATTTGGACAGCATGGCCACTCATTGAATTGAGTCTGTAGCTGGCACAGAATCATCAGCAAATGGACGTTGAAAGAGGCACTTACATGGAAAGGTTCATGAAAAAGTGCCATCTGCTGTCACACTGGAAAAGTAAAAGAAGAGAAAAATTGTTTTGGCATCTCTCGTGACACTATTCCCAGGCCCTCTTTGATCATATCTGTACCCATTAGTGGGTCCCTGGCCAGTTCTGATTAACATTTATAATAAGATGAATGAAAAATCAAAGAATATTCAAGAAACAAAACCACTAGGCAAGAAAGAAATTGACCATTACAGTAAATTCACCAATATAATCAGATGCCTAGACACCAGCAAAAATTTACAAACCATACTAAGAAACAGGAAGATCTGGACCAGGGAAAGGAACAAATAAAATATCCTTATGAAATTACAGTGTATAAGACAATCAAACAGTGATGTTCCCAGAAATCTCTGGAATTAATTCAGAGTTAAAAGAAAATAAGGCTCGAATGTTAAAGGATATTACAAAGACACTAGTTTAGCATACAAAACAATTTGAATGCTTGCAAAGAAAATAACAGAACTAATGGGAATGAAAGACACAATGAATGAGATTAAAAATATATTAGACGTTTTGGAGGGAAGCCAAGATGGCAGCAGAGTAAGGAGTTCCTGGACTCAGCTCCTTCTACAGGGCAGTTAGTAATCACCCAGAGCTACCTAAAGTGCCTGTTTCGGGGCCTCAGATACAGAAGAATATCCTCAACATCCTTGAAAGTATGGAAGGAGGAGACTGCCCATCTGCACAGAAGATTCATGAATAGAGTCCTCTGCATCATAGAGGTTAGTGCCCATGGCGCAAGCCACTTTGGGAGCTATTTTGTGGCTGGAGTTGGAAACTCCGTTTCCAAAAACACAAGGTAGGAAGACATGGTGTGGCACTGACTTCAGCTACTGTTTAGGAAATTCAGTGTTCTAAAGTTTAATCCTAGGAACAACTAAAATTTTAGCCTGTCCAGATCAGAAGGAGGCTGGTAGCCACCATTTTGAACATGCCCCCAGCATGAGGGGAAGCAGGGAAGATTGAAAATCACAGTGTTGATAAGGACCAGCTTCTTCCCACTCAGGTGAGATTGCAGGTCTAGCCTAAACTTCAGCATCACCTCTGGAAGGGAGGAAGCTGGAGGGACCTGGAACACCTCTCTGGGAAACTGCAAGCCATGCCTCAGAGGCCAGTGCCCATCCTACTCTAGTGGCACAAACCACCTCAGGAGCAATTCTGTGGCTGGAATTAGAAGCTCCATTACCCATAAATGGTGGAGAAATAGAGGTTATCCAGTACATCAGCTACTGATTAGTCGACTTGGCTTGGAACGTATAATCCTAGAAACAACTAGGGTTTGAGCCTATCCAAGTTGAAAAGAGCCCAGTAGCCACAATTTTGACTCTGTCCCCGGCCTGAGGGGGAGTCAGGCTGATTGAAAATCCAGTGAAGTTAGGGGCTGGCTTCTTTCCACCAAGATTGGACTGAAGCCCTAGCCTAGGCTCCAGCCCCACCTCCAGCAGAGAGGAAGCTGGCAGGTCATGCCCCAGGATCTACAGGAAACTGCAAGTGCTCTCTGCTGGCACAGACTGAAAAATCAGCCACCTTAGGTTGCATGCCCCCACCCTAATAGAATAGGAGAGGTGCTGGGTATCCTTGGCTTCTCTGAGCAGTGGCAGGAGTTTTCAGACTACATGAACTGATTTCTTGAGTGCCTTCAATTTTGTCTCCACCTCTCTCCCCCCATTGGATAGGAGGGGGCTGGTGTTCCCTTAGCCTCTGAGGGCAACTGCAGGTGCTTTCAGGCTGCACAAAACATACTGTTGGTCACCCGTGGCTCCATCTCCATCCCCAATAGGACAAGAGATGGACTGTGTTTGCCTAGCCTCTCTGGATAACTGCAGGTGTTTTTGGCCCACACAGCCTGGACTGGTGGGTACTTGTAGATCCATCCATCACCTTCCAATAGGAAAGGCGGGGGCTGGTGTTTCCACAGCCTTTCTGGGGAATGGCAGACTTCCAGCCTGCATGGAATGGACTGTTGGATGTCTATGGATCCACCTTCACCCCCAATAGGATAAGAGGGACTATTGTCTCCACAGCCTCTACAGATAATGATGGGTTCTTTCAGCCTACTGGGGCTGAACTATTGGGTACCTGTGGATTCAACCCTATGCCTTAATAGTATAGGAGAGGCCTGGTGTTTTTCAGGCTCTCCAGACAAAGGCAGGTATTTGAGGCCTAAAAGGATTGAACTGTTGGGCATCCATAGAACCACTCTGACCACCTAATAGGATTGTAAGGGGCTGGTGCTTCCTCAACCACTGAGGGAAACTGTAGGTACTTTCAGCCTACAGAGACTGAACTGTTGGGCATTGGTGGTTCTATTTCCACCCCTAAAGGGCAGAAGGGATGGTATTCCCTCAGCTTCTCAGGGCAACTGCAGGCATATTCGGCCCACACAGATTAGATTGTTGGGTATTCCAGAGAGTCAATTCTCGCCTCCAGCAGGGAGAGGGTCTGGTGCTACATCAGTTTACCTGAGTAACTGTAGGCATTTAGATCCACAGGGCATAGATTGATGCCTGCAACTGTAGCTCCATCTCTGCCCAAGGTAAGGGAAGACAGGGTGTGAAGCTTTTTCTGTCTCTCTGGACAACTACAGACAGTCTTGCCCTGCTCAACTTAGATTATTATATACAGCTGCAGGTTTGTTCATACCCTTGACAGAGGAGAAAGTTGGGAGAAGTTTCTCCAATTCCTGGGGCAACATGGGCAGGGTCAGCCTCTATAGCTTACATCACCAACTACATACTTGGCTCCTACCACACAACCAACAAGGGAGAAAAGACAAGAAAGCTCTAAACTAAAAGGAGAAACTACACCCAGAATAAATACATCAAGCAAGCCAAAAGCAAAAACACCAAGAAAAAATAACAAGCATTACCAAAAGACAGGAAGATATGGCACACTTAAAAGAAAAAGATAAGCCTGCAGATGACATAAATGAGATAACTAATAATAGATGTTTAAACAAATCTCCTTAATAAATTCAATGAGATGGCTGAATAAATTAAGGATAATAAGAATATATTATATGAGCACAAAGAAGTATTTGAAAGCATACATAGAAAAATAGCAGACCTTATGGGAATGAAAGGTGCAATATATGAAATTAAAAATACACTGGAGGACTATAACAGCAGATTTGACAAAGCAGAAGAAAGCATTGATGAACTTGAAGACATGGCCACCTAAAGTGAACATACAAAAGAATAGATGAAGAAAAGATTGCCAAAAAATGAACAGCATCTCAGTGAACTAAATAGGAGCAAAATGCATGCAATATGTGTCATGGCTGTTCCAGAAGGGAAAAGGGACAGAAGGAATACTTGAAGAAATAATGGTTGAAAATTTCCCAACCCAATTGAAGGACATAGATATCCATGTCCAAGAACACATCGTACATACATCCAAATAAATCTGAGTAAACCAACTCTGAGACACATACTAATCAGAATGTCAAATTCTAAAGACAAAGCAAGAATTCTGAGAACAGCAAGAGAAAAACAGTGCATAGCATATAAGGGATACCCAGTAAGATTAAGTGCTTATTTCTCATCTGAAACCATGAAGGCAAGAAGGCAATGATATGACATGTCTAAGATACTGCAAGAGAAAATCTGCCAGCCAAGAATTTTATATCTGGCAAGATTATCTTTCAAAAATGAGAGTGAGTTTAGAATATTCACAGATAAACAAAAACTGTAAGAGTTTATTAAAAAAAAGACCAGCTTTGCAGGAAATACTAAAGGGAGTAATACAGCCTGAAAAGAAAATGCAAGAGAGAGAGGTTTGGAAGAGAGTCTAGAAATGATGACTGTGTCAATAACAGTAATTAAAATTGCCAAAAATAAATTGACAGATAAAACATAAAGATCTAAATGGATGAAATAAAAACTGGTTTAGAGTAATAACATTGAATGTTAATGGATTAAACTCCCCAATCAAAAGACACAGACTAGCGGAATGGATAAGAAAATATAAGCCATCTATATCATGTCTGCAAGAGACTCACTTTAGACCCAAGGATACCAATAGATTCAAACTGAAAGTTTGGGATAAGATATTCCACACATGCAGTAACCAAAAAAAAAAAAATTGGGGGTAGCTACACTTCTATCAGATGATATAGACTTTAAAAGCAAACTGTTGTTAGAGACAAGGAAGAACATTGCATGTTAATAAAAGGAATGATTCACCAAGAAGAAATAGCAATCATAAATGTATATGTTCCTAACCAGGATGCTCCAAGATGCATGAGGCAAACACTGGCAAAACTGAAGGGAGAAATAGAAATTTCTACAATAATTGTTGGAGACTTCAATACACCACTCTCAGCATTGGATAGAACACCTGGGGAGAGAATTAATAAAGAAACAGAGAGCTTGAAGAATATGATATATGGACAAAAACTAACAGACATATACAAAATATTGCACCCCCAAATGGCAGAATATAAATTTTTTCAAGTGCTCAAGGATGTTTCTCCAGGATAGACCATATGTTTGGTCACAAAGCAGATATCAATAAATTAAACAAAAATCAAAATTTACAAAGCACTTCTCTTATCACAATGGAATAAAGGTGGAAATCAACAAGCCACAGAAAAAGGAAAAATTCACATACATATGGAGATTTAAAAAACACACTTAAATAATCTATGGGTCAAAGAAAAAATTTCAAGAGAAATCAATAAATATCTCAAGATGAATGACAATGAGAATACAACCTATCAAAAACTATGGGATGCAGTGAAGGCAGTGTTTAGAGGAAAATTTATAGCCCTCAATGCTTACATTAAAAATTAAGAAAGAGCTAAAATCAATGAGTGATCTACACAGCTGGAGGGACTACAAAAAGAACAGCAATCTAATCCCAAAGCAAGTAGAAGGAATGAAATAACAAACATTAGAGCAGAAGTAAATGAAAATGAGAACAGCAAAAACAAAAAATAACAATAGAGATAATTAACAAAACCAAAAGTTGGTTCTTTGAGGAGATTAACAAAATCTGCAAACCCTTAGCTAGACTAAGAAAAAAAGAGAGAAGATGTAAATAACTGAAACAAAAAAATGAAAATGGGAATATTACTAGAGACCCCACAGAAATAAGAGAGACCATAAGCGGATAATATGAACAACTTTATGCCAAAAAACTAGACAACATAGATGAAATGGAAAAATTTCTAAGAATGTACAACCCACACTGACCCTAGAAAAAATAGGAGGGCTCAACAAAATAATCACAACTAGAGAGATTGAAACAGTCATCAAACAGCTCCCCAAAATGAAAAGCCCAGGACCACACAATTTCACAGGTGAATTCTACCAAGCATTCAAAGAGTTGATACCAATCTTACTCAAGCTCTTCCAAAAAATTGAACAAGAAAGAATGCTATGAACTCATTCTATGAAGCCAATATCACACTAATACCAAAGCCAGATAAAGATAGTATGAAAAAAACTTCAGACCCATTTCTCTAATGAATACAGATGCAAAAATCTTCAATAAAATACTTTTAAATTGAATCCAACAGCACATTAAAGGAATTATTCATCATGATCATGTGGGCTTTATACCAGTCATTCAAGGCTGATTCAACACAAAAAAATCAATCAGCATAATACATCACATTAATGAATCAAAGAAGAAAAATCACATGATCTTATTGATTGATGCAGAAAAGGCATTTGACAAATTACAGAATCCTTTGCTGATAAAAATGCTATATAAAATGGGAATTGAAGGAAACTTTCTGAACATGATAAAGACAATATATGAAAAACCCACAGCTAACATTGTACTCAATGGTGAATGACTCAAAGTTTTCCCATTGAGATAAGGGAAAAGACAAGGATACCCATTGTCACCAGTGTTGTTCAATATATTGCTAGAGGTTCTAGCTAAAGCAATCAGGCAAAAAAAAGAAAAAAAAAGCATCCAAATCAGAAAGGTAGAAGTAAAACTTTCACTATGCACAGATGATATGATTATATATCTAGAAAGTCCTGAAAAATCTACAACAAAGTTGCTAGAGCTAATAAGTGATTTCAGTAGAGTGTCAGGATATAAATCAATAAGCAAAAATCAGTGGTGTTTCTGTACACTAGTAATGCACAATCTGAGAAGGAAGACAAGAAAAAATTCCATTTATAATAGCAAATAAAACAATCAAATATTTAGCAATAAAATTAACCAAGCATGTAAAGCATTTGTATTCAGAAAACTATAATGCATTGCTAAAAGAAATCCAAAAAGACCTAAATAATTCATTCAAATAAGATCATTCAACTCAACAGTGAGAGAGCAAGCAATCCAATTTAAAAGTGGCCAAAAGATTTAAATAGACATTTCTCCAAAGAGGAAATACAAATGGCCAAAAAGCACTTGAAAATATGTTCCATATCACTAGCTATTAAGGAAATACGAATTAAAACAATAATGAGATATCATTTAAGGCCACATAGAATGGCCATTATTAAAAAACAAAACAAAACTAAAAAAAACAGACCATAAGTGCTGGAGAGGATGTGGAGAAATAGGAACACACCTTCACTGTTAATGGGAGTGGAAAATGGTGCAGCCTCTGTAGAAGACAGTCTGGTAGTTCCTCAGAAAGCTAAATATAGAAATGCCATATGATCCAACAATTCCTTTACTAGGAATATACCCAGAAGAACTAAAAACTATGACATGAACAGACATCTGCACACCAATGTTCATACGAGCGTTATTCACAATTACCAAAAGATGGAAACAACCCAAGTGTCCATCAACCAATGAATGGATAAAGAAAATCTGTTATATACATACGATGGAATACTATGCTGCAGTAAGAAGAAATGAAACTGGGACACATGTGATAACATGGATGAAACTTGAAGACATTATACTAAGTGAAGTAAGCCAGACACAAAAGGACAAATACTGCATGGTCTCATTATTATGAACTAAATATGAGGAGTAAACACATGGAGTTAAAACTTATAGTATTGGTTATTAGTAGATAAGAGGAAGTTGAGAAAACTACTGATGCTTAATATATGTAGAAGCTTTAACTTGACTGTAAAAGTGTGGAAATGGATAGAGTTGATGGTAACACATTAAAGTGAGTAGAAACTGGTTTATGAATGGGATTGTGGCTGAAAAGGGTAGTCTGAGGAAATAAATGTCAATTGAAAGAAAGCTAAAGAATAATCTAGGGACTGAATAACCCATTGAATCCAGAGGTGAATGAGAATAGTGGTTGAGGGTACAAATGCAAGAGTGTCCTTTCTGAGCTAGAGTAGATGTG
>JAQZBX010098764.1:0-11544 GCA_029593785.1 Cabassous unicinctus
CCAGAAAATGTGGTGGCTGGAAATTCCTGGGAATATCTTCAACACCCCATAATCCATCAACAAGGATATTTAGCCTGATTCAGTCTTCAAACATTATGCTTGCACCAAAGGTACTTTTGAGAATGGCAGAATATTTCTGAAATTGAATATTTATTCAATTCAACACTAACTCCCTACTATTACCAGATAATGCAAGAAGAAATGGAGAAAACGAAATCATTCTCAAAGCACATTTTTTTGCCTTTATAGGATCCTAACAGGTTCAAAGAGTTACAAAATTTGACAAGACCACTTCTACATATTCTCAAGATGGCTGATAAGGTCATCTCTTCATATTTTAGTATGTCCAAGGGCAAGACAGCATCAACCTCTCCAAACAGATACTTCAGGGTCTAAATAAGCATCTGTATGCACTGTGCAGCATTCAATCCAACAGCATGCTTTTGAAATTCTAGGCAGACTTTCATGTAATGATGGTCAAAGGAATTTTTGTAAACTATTATTTCATGTGGTAGCTGAGACTGGCAGCTTTTCCATCACTGATCACACCTTAAGCCAGTTGAAGCTGCCTGCCTGTTCCCTCCTGGGAATTTTTTTCAGTTATCGACCATTGACCCCAGTATTTCTTTTTGGCTCTTTTTGAAAATTTTATCTTTATCAATATTCTCATATTTTTCAATCACTGTCTTCCTGAATACCCTTTAGTTCTTTCTCTATTCTTTACTTCATCTCCTTGAGCATTTTAAGGTTCTTTTTAAAGGCTTTGTTTGGTATATCCACATTCAGGTCTTCTTTGTTGGTATTTTCTGGAATTTTATCTTCTTCCTTTGGATGGGCTATCATTTACTGTTTCTTTGTTCATCTTGTACTCTTGTTGCACACTGTACATTTTAATATTTTAAAAGTTTATCTCTAGGATTTATTCCCTGAGATGCCTATTTCTAGATTTTGTAACCACCTGGTGATAATATAGAAATTTTCTTGAGCGTCAGCCCTCCTATCAGGAAGGTCTGCCAGAGGTGAAGGCAGTGTTCAGGGTTTTCCCAGTCTTTCTAGGTCTGTGTCTTGTGCTTGGCTTTTGATTTTTAGTTGTTTTGGAGTTCCCCTGCTTACAGCAGTTTGTTGTATCCCTTTGTTTCCCAGGAGACAGACCTCCTTCTCCTGAGTGTTTGAAGCAGGCAAACCTTTGCCCCAGACTGCTGTCTACCTCTATAGTTTTTACATTTTTTCATTATCTCAAGATGCTTTTGCTGGGAGGGCAAATTCTGGAATGAGGGGCACACTGGATAGGACTTTCCCAAGGCAGTCTTTCCCAGTGGAAAATGGACCAGGGACCCACTATGGGGGCACAGATCAGTTTCAAATTGCCCTGGGAAGGGGATCAGTAAGTGAACCAAGAGCCTTCTTCTATGGCTTTCTTGATCAGCTTTCTTGATCTGCCCAGCAAATGCAGCCCTTCAACTAATGGTCCCCCTCAGAAGCAAGGAAGCATCGCATTTTTAAGTCTTCTCTGCCATGGCTTTTGTCCAGGACAAGTTGAAAGAGTGGTTGCCCTCAGAGCAGGGCCCCCAGTAATACAAAGTCATTAATCAAAAGCAATGATAAGTGATTGGCTGTGCTTACACCTGGTCTTTGGGAAGAGGATTTTTATGTCTCTTTCTGTCACCAGGAAGGGGGCCAGAGGCTGCACCCCATGGTGGCTTGTCATGGGAGTGAGGGATGGGTGCTAGTAGCCCTCACCCATTGAGAACAATTTACTGTTCTTTAACATAATTTATTAGCCTTTTCCTCCTACTCTTCCCTGGATGCTATACCATGATATTCTGGCCTGTAGAGTTTCAAAATAGTTGTTTTAGACATTTTCTGCCAGTTTAATAGTTGTTCTGGTGGAAGGACAGGGTCCCAGATGTCCCTACTCTGCCATGTTCTCATAATTCCTACTTTTTGAATAAAGGTATTATCTTCCTAATTTTGGAGGATGAGATTCAGAAAGATTGAGTGATTTACTCAAGGTTGCACAGCTAGAAAGCAACAGATCCACTTGAGCCCAGGTCTTCATGATTACAAAACTGTTGTTTTATCCTATATGATGATGTCCCATTTTGCAGATGATGAAACCATAAGATTTCAGAAGCACAGGTACTTGACTTAGTATCTGTTTTAGTTTGCTAGAATGCTTAAAGCAGATACCATGAAATGGGTTGGCTTTAAACAATAGGAATCTATTAGCTTACAGTTGAGGCTATGAGAATGTCCAAATCAAGGCATCATCAAGGTGATGCTTTCTCCCCGAACACCAGTTGCTGGTAATCTTTGTTCTCCTGTCACATGGCAAGGAACATGGCAACATCTGCTATTCTCTTCCTTCTCTTATGGGATACATGAATTTCAGCTTCTTGTTTCTGTGGCTTTCAGTCTCTTTTTCTGAATTTCATTCTCTTATGAAGGACTACAATAAGAGGATTAAGACCAACCTTGGGCCATGCCTTCACTGAAGGAACCTCATCAAAAGATCCTATTAACAATAGGTCTACATAAAGGAATGGATTAGCTTTAAGAACATGACATTCTGGGATTACATACAGTTCCAAAACCACTACAATATCCCTTATAAGTGACAATTCATGAGGTGTGATGACATCAGGTTGCTGCAGCTAATGGTGAGTCTACTAGAACCTCAATTATTGATTAAAAAAAAAGAAAGAAAGCCACTGATGCAGTTTGTGGGTAGTAAAGCTCCTTATCTGGGTTTTAGGTTGTCTGTTTCTGGGCCAAGCCCAATACCTCAAACTTTTAGCAACTGTGTTCTTTTTGCACGAAGCAATAAAACCAACACTTAGAATATAGTGTGATATGGTGAAGGTGCATGAACCTTAGCCCTGGACAAAAGCAAGATCTGCCTAAATGGTCTCATTGACTCCAGTTTTCCTGCACCTCCCAATTCTTGTCTAACATATCTATCTCATGAATAATTGCATAATATCACTCTGCAGCTCAAAAATATAATAAAATAGCTCCCTGTCATCTCTCATATCAATTCCACATCATTTTGCCAAAACTATTACAAGACCCTCCATAATCTGCCCCTATCCTAACAACTTATTCTGCCAGACTTCCTTTATATACTCTCTTCTCCAGCCATGGTGCCCTTTACACTCCCTCGCCCCAACCAAATCATTTTAAGCACCCTTCCAAACCTTTCTTTATGCCTAAGCTTGCACCCCCATCTCCATTCTGCTAATGTCTTACCAATTCATGAAACCTTTTTATACTGCTTTGATTCATCTAGTATTTTTCTAGTTACTATGTTTTGTGTGTTGGTTTCATCTTCCTGGAAGAGTTTGTATTCTCCTTATTTAGCAGACTCCCATAGCAAACCTTTTTCATTTGTGTAATTTTGATCTCTGTCATTGGGACACTTTACAAAGCACTCCTGAATACATGATACGATTTGACAGTCATACCCACCCTGTAAAATAAGCACCAATTTGTTGTTTTAGAAAATATTTATTGATGGTTTGTTACATGCCAGGCACTGTGGAGGGAAGGTATTTCTAGACTCTTCTAAAAGATTAAAAAACTTAAAAAATCATTTATGTGGAGGGACTTATTCAAGTTCACACAGCTAAAAAGAGCTGATCTAGAGCTCCAACTCAGGTCTATCAGTCTAAATCCAATGTCCTTCTTACTACATGCTCTATACCAACTAAGATAAGCAGTCAATATAGTCTTAATTAAAATAGTCTTAATTAAAATAATGTAAACTTTGTTTCCATATATTTGGGAAATTTTCATTATATATTATTAGGATCATTAGCAATATGAGCAACAAACATTTTTGTTCAAAACTTGTCTTCTGGGAAGGAAGGATGTATACATACAAAAGTTATTAATATCACAAATACTCTGCTAAATATCAATTGGGTAGCATAAGTGTCTCTGCTCTTCTGAGAAGGAAAAGAGCACTGTGAGCTAAGGTACATCTTGAAGACATCATAGGAGAACCTTGGAAGATAAGTTAAGACTTTGATAAAGAGAACAGGGAGAAGGAGGAAGGGAATTTCAAGAAGAGTAAATAATGTGAGCAAAAGCTTCCCAGGGTATAGCAAAACGAGGTTGGACCTCACTGATTTAGACCAACAGTAGATGCAACTTTTTGAACAAAATGTGATAAATGAAAACACAGTTATAAGGATTGAAAGAAGTGATAAAGTTGCGTGCAAGTGGGAGACCAAAGTCCTGACATGAGTTGCTAGAAGTGAAAACACTTTATAAACTGTAAAGTGCAATGCACATAGAAGAGGGAGACCAAAGTCCTGACATGAGTTGCTAGAAGTGAAAACACTTTATAAACTGTAAAGTGCAATGCACATAGAAGAGATTAAAAGTATTATTGTTGATGGTGTTATAATTAATATTCTACCACAGAATAAACGGTTTGATTTAATCATTACGGAATTTCATCATTGAGTGGTCACCATTTCCATAAACCAACCAAAGGAATAGCCCTTGCCTAAAAAGGCTTTGGAAACAAATTATACAAATTGAAAAGTTTCTCGTATGAGTGTGAGATTATTGGAAATTCAGGAGATCCTGCATTAGCTGATGGGTGGCTTCAGGCAGTGTTAGTCTTTCACACTTACCATAGGCTTCTTGGAGGAAATGGGTTTTGGAAAAGGTGAATTTTTATTAAGAAAAAATAAAGAAAATTTACCAGAATAAGCTAGCAATATTAATGGTCATTTCTCACTTTAAACAGTACTTTGATCCTTTTGGTGACTGGCACGGTCTCATTTTTATCTCACTCTGACTCTGAGAAATTAAGAGAACTTTTATTGCATTTCTAAATGTAGGAAATATTGAAAGTTATGGAGCTAAGCTGCCTGGGTTCATATCCCAGCTGCTACCTCTTAGCTGTGACAACTTAAACTTTTCTGAGTCTTAGAGAGGAAAAATAATCCTTACTTTGAAGAATCCATATAAGGATTAAATAAGATATGTGCGTATAGGGCCTTGAATGTTCCTCAAATATCAGTTCTTGTCTGCTTCTCTGGAATTATAGAGCATAGGTTCAACAGTCAGAGAAGATGTGGGCCCAAATGAAAGGAATTCATTTATTCATTTATTCATTTATTCAATAATTCACAACTAATTTCCTCCTAACTACCAGACCCAGTGCTAGGAAATGGAGATAGCTCAATGAACAAAGCAAACAAGATGATTATTTTTGTGGAGTATATAGCCCTCATAAAAGAATATATGTTTTTGACTTTTCCTAGCTTTTTTCCTGTACTTCTTAATCCCATGAGCCTCAGTTCATGCAATGGAATAATTGCCTTTTCCCAACATATTTTATAGGGAAGTTGTAAGGGTTAGATTAGATAATGCACATGAAGCCATACTTATGAAACATAAATTACTGTACTGGTGAAATTATTAGTAGTTATGTTCCTATTTGATAGCAAAGGGGGCTAAAAGGCATGGGTTGGTAGCTGTAGGTACCAGACAACATCTTATCACAGAATCCTGACCAGGGGCTTGGCCAGATTGCCTGGAATGAATATGAGAATGTTAACAACATCGATGGCCCAGCTACTGGAGGTACAAAGGCAGTCTGTATAGTCAGGGAGAGCTGGTTCTCTATAATGGTGAATGAAGCTGTCTTTGCTTTTGAGGCCTCCAGTATTTTCTTCTTGTGCTCAACTTTCCCCTTTCCCTTCCAGGAAGCACATCTTCTCAATGTTTCCCTGGTTTCTCCCTCCTGCCTCCTTTAAATGAATTTTCTCTAAGTAAACTGTCCAGTCAACTCATTCATATGGTCAATGATTGAAAAGACTTCATGTATGACCATTCCCAAAGAATGAGACATTGAATTGGGAGCTTAGCCTTACAACAAAGAAACAGAAAACCAATAGTACAATTCTAAGGAATATCAATAAACTTGGGTTGCTCTGAGATTATACCAGGTAGATGAAAACTGGTCCAGCTACAGGAAAATTGACAATAATAAAACTGTAAAATGTCAGAGCTAGAAGTTTTCTAAAATTATGCTCCTTAGAGAACTTGTCATTCATTTATTCTTCTGGAAAAGAAGAAGATGGAGAAATGATGGCCTATGTACCTGGAAATCCTATTTAGCAACCTCAAAACATAGAGCTTTTTATGTGCCATTGTTAGGGATGGGAAGATCTGTGGGTACACATAGAGAAACCCATTCCCAAATCTCATGAATAAGGTCTTTGGACTCCACTATTTGGAAAAAAAATTTTACTCTCTAATTTTATAGAAGAAACCTATTTTTTTATTGTCTTCCCAGAAATCTCATTTAAAGGGAACTATACCTCACTTTTTACAGAAGACACCTACTCATTCACAAGGTTACTGAGGGCTACTATGCTCTTACTATGTTGCTACAATGTTATCCTGTTCCCTGGTGACACTTGATTGGCCAAAGGATGGGCATCTGACCCAAGCTTGTGCAGTCAGAATCCTTCCCAGGACATGTAGAACATGGGATTACAACTCCATTTGGCTCCTAACTTGACCTGTAGATATGTTCACAATGGCCATTTTCTCCCATGTGGATTTAGAGTGGAGAAAGCCGTCTGCAGAGAGAGAAGGAACAGACATGCCAAGAGAAGCAGAGATGAGAGATGGAGTGAAGTTCTGGCAGAACTGAGTCTCTGTTCTAATAGTTTCTGAGGCCTAACAGAATTCTGGTTCTGAGAGACATTCCTGTAGACTTAATTATAAATAGCTCTGTAGGCTAAATTTTTTTATTTCTCTTTTTCCTTAAGTGAGCTCTATTGGGCTTCTATTGCTTGCACTCAAAATACTCCTAAGTAATTGTTTTACTTTCCTTGGCTGCTAAAAGCAAATACCATGGAATGATTCGGTTTGAACAATGGAATTTTTTCAGCTTACAGTTTTTTTTTCTGTTTTAGGTTTTGTTTCTTTCTTATTTGTTTGTATTCTTTATTAGAGAAGTTGTGGGTTTACAGAACAATGATGCACAAAATACAGGACTCCCATACACTACCCCACCATTAACACCTTGCATTGGTGTGGAACATATGCTACAATTGGTGATAGTATGCATTTTTATAATTGTACTATTAATTAAAGTCAATGGTTTAACTTAGGGTTCACTGCTTGTGTAGTGTAGTTCCATGGATTTTTTAAAAACTTTATTCTGTTACCATAAATACAATCTGTGATGATTTCAAGTTATATTGACCCAGAAAATTATGTTCTTAAAAGTAATCCATTCCTGTGGGTGTAAACCTATTGTAAGCAAGTCCTTTTAATTAAGTTATTTCGGTTAAGGAATTGCCCAGGGTGGGTGTTAATCTTCTTATTGGAGGCCTTTACAAGAAATGTAATTCAGAGAGAGAGGGAGAGATAACCGCAGAAGCCAGAAGGTGAAATCAATGAAACCTGGAAGAGAAGGATGAGACCAGTTGACACCACCATGTGCCTTGCCATGTAACAGAGAAATCCAGGATTACTTGGCAGCTGGCCTTCAGGGAAGAAGCAAGACTTGATGATGCCTTGATTTAAACAGCCTCCCAGCCTCAGAGCTCTAAAGCTCTAAGCTAATAAATCCTTATTGTAAAAGTCCTTATATTTCTGGTATATCACCTTTTGCAGCTTTAGCAAACTAAAACACAATCTAATATGTCCCCTTTATATTTATTGATATATATATTTCAGTGCAATTAATTGCATTCACAATGTTGTGTTACCATCACCACCATTCATTACCAAACATTTCCATCATTTCAAAGGAACCCTTTACATTTTAAGCTTTAACTTCCCATTCTAAGTTCCAATTTTTGGTTTTCTTGATTTTCCCTATTTTTTTATTTAATTCTTCACGCAAACCCTTGTTATTACCTTTCTTCTGTTACTTTAGTTTTAGTTTGCTCTTCTTATTCTATTTCTTCCAGTTTTGAAGTTAGGTCTCTGACTTGAAGACTTTCTTCTTTTTTATGTAAGCATGTTGAGCTATAAATTTGCCTCCCAGTACTGCCTTCCTTGTCTCATTAAGTTTTGGTATATTGTATTTTCATTCTCATTCACCTCAAGTTATTTCCTAATTTCAGTTCTGATTCCTCTTTAACACGCGGGATGTTTAAATGTATGTTCTTTAATTTCCACATAATTATGCATTTTCCTTTTCTCCCTCTGTTATTGATTTCTAAGTTCATTCCATTGTGGTTAGAGAATATACATTGTATGATTTCAATATTTTTTAAGTTATTGAGACTTTTTTGTGACCTAACATATGGTCTATCCTGGAAAATGATCCATGTGCATTTGAGAAGAATGTGTATTCTGATTTCATTGGGTACAGTGTTCTATATATATCAGTTAGATCTAGTTGGTGTAGTGTATGATTCAAGTCCTGTACTTCCTTATTGATATTCAGAATATATATTCTATCCATTATTGTGAGTTGTGTGTTAATATTTCTCACTATTAATATAGAACTGTCAATTTCTCTCTTCCAACCTTTCAGTATTTCCTTCATATATTTTGGGGCTCAGCCGTTAGGTGCATATGTATTTGTATTTGTTACATCTTCCTGTTGAAATGTCCCCTTTATCAGTATATAATGACCATTTTCCCTCATGACTGTTTATGATTTGAAGTCTATTTTATGCAATATCAATATGGCCACCTCAGCTCTTTTTTGTTCCTACTTGCATGATATTTTTCCATCCTTTCACCCTCAACTTAATTGTATCTTTGAATTTAAGGTGAGTCTCTAGCAGACAACATACAGTTGGGTCATGTGTCTTTACCCATTCTACCAATCTCTGCCTTTTGACAGGAGAGTTTAATACATTTAATACATTTACATTTACAATTACTACTGATAATACAGGATTTTTTTCTGCCATTTTTCTACTTATCCTTTGTAATTTTTTCCTTCACTTCCATGCAAACTTAATTTTATATTTATTTGCTTTTTGTGTTGTACCATATTGAGTGCCCTCCTATTTCTATCTGTATATATTTTATATGTATTTTCCTTGTGGATACCATGGAGTTAAAGGTTAATGCCCTAAATATGTAACAATTATCTTCAGTTTGTTACCAACTTAACTTCAATAACATGCACATATATTTTCCTGTATGCCACTGTCTGCCACCATTTTTTTCACTTGTTACCACATTGTATGTCCAAAAAGCTGTATTTGTCATTACTTTTATGCATTTGCACTTTATAACTATAAGAAGTAAGTAATAGTAGCTACCAAAATTACACAGCTATAATACTAGCATTTATTATTACCTGAATTTTTACCTTTACTGCAGGTCTTCATTTGTTTATGCTGCTTTGAATCATCATTTAGTGTCCTTTTCATTAAGTCTAAAGAACTCCCTTTAGCACTGTCTGTACTGCAGGTATAGTGGTGATGAATTACCTCAACTTTTGTTTATCTGGGAATGTCTTAATCTCTCCTCATTTTTGAAAGAGTCTCACGGTATATAAAATTCTTGACTAGCAGTTATTTTCCTTCGGCACTTAAAGTACTTCAACCCACTGCCTTCTTGCCTTGATGGTTTATGACGAGATATCAACAGTCAACTTAAATGGGACTCCCTTATATGTAACACACTGCTTTTCTCTTACAGCTTTCAGAATGCTCTCCTTGTCTTTTACATTTAATAGCATAATCAATATATGACACTGTATATTTGTCTTCATTTTAATCCTGTTTGGTGTTCTCTTAGCTTCTTGGATGTGCATATTCATATCTTTTTTAATTTTTTAATTTTTAAAAAATTTATTGAAGTATATCACTCATACATAAACATACATAAACAATAAGTGTATAGTAATAGTTTTGAACTTACAAAACAAACATATGCAACATAATACAGGGCTCTCATACCTCATCCCACCACCAATACCTTGATTGTTGTAAAACCTTTTTAACTAATGATGAAAGAGCATCCTTAAAATATTACTATTAAACAAAGTACCTTATATTTGGTGTATTTTCCCCCAAACCCACTTTATTATTATTACTTTTTATATCATATACATGAATATACATAAATAATAAGCGTATAGTAAAAGTTGTGAACTTACAAAGCAAACATGCATAACATCATATTCTGGTCCCATACATCAACAGAAAATGTAGGAAAGCATCTTCAAGACCTGGTGGTAGGTGGTGGATTCTTAAAGGAGATAAGAGGAGGACAGAGATGGACTACTGATGCTTAATGTGTTTAGAAGTTTTAATCAACCTTACTGTAAAAGTGTGGAAATGAATAGAGTTGATGGTAACACATTATAGTGAGTAACAGTTGGTTTATAAATGGGAATGTGGCTGGAAAGGGTAGTCTAGGGATGCAAATGTCAATTGAAAGAAAGCTAGAGAATAATCTAAGGACTGAATAACATAGTAAACCCAGAGGTGGATGAGAATTGTGGTTGATGGTAAAGATCCAAGAGTGTCCTTTGTGTGAGCTAGAGCAGATGTACATCACTATTGCAGGGTAGTGGGAATGTGGAGAAGCATGGGAAAAATACAACTGGAATGACCTATGGACTGTGGTTAACAGCAATACTGCAATATTCATGCATATATGCCAAAGACGTACTATGTTGATAATGGGGGAGCATGGAAAAAGTGTGCCACATGTATGCTATGGACCATGGTTAATGGTAATAGCCTGCTGATATTATCTCATATTCTGTAACATATTCATGTCTTGTGCTAAGTTTGGGAAAATCACTGTCATTATTTCTTTGAATATTCTTTCTTCTCTTTGTTTTCTTTTTCTTTCTGGGACCCCAATAATTCAAGTATTGGTGTGATTGGTGGTGTCCCATATCTGCCTTAGGCCATTTTTGATCTTAATATTTCCTTTATCTTTTCCTGCTCAGCCTGATTCATTTCAAGTGTCTTGTCTTCAAGTTCACTGATTCCTGCTTCTGCCAACTCCAATTTGCTTCTGAAACCCTCCTAAGCATTTTTCATTTCAGTAATTGTCGTTTTCAACTCCAGTGGTTCTGTTTGCTTGCTTTTTAAAATTTCTATCTCTTTACTAAGACTTTCATATTGTTTATTCATTGTTTACCTTATCACCTGTAGTTCTTTCTCTGTACTTTCTTTCACCTCTTCAAGCTTTTAAAAAACATTTTAAAAAGGGTTTGCTCAATATGTCTAGAGTTTCATCTTCTTTGTGGTGTTTTTTGGATTTTTATCCTCTTCCTTTGGTTCGACCATCATTTCCTGTTCCTTTGTTTGTCTTTATTCTTTTTTGGCACACTATACATTTTAATATTTAAAGATAACAACTCTGTGTTTTATTCCCTGAGATGTCTGTTTCTTAGCTTTGTAACCAGCTTATGGTAAGACAGAGATTATTTTGAGCTTTAGTGCTCTTAGCAGGAAGTTCTGAACAAGGCAAATGCAGTAAGCAGTATTTTCTTTGTCTTTCTGGGCCTCTGAGTGTCTTGGGCTTTTGCTTGCTAGTTTTTTGGATTCCCCCAGTGTTTTATTTTGCTAAAGCTGCTCA
>JAQZBX010098765.1:0-11544 GCA_029593785.1 Cabassous unicinctus
CTCATAAAATGCCCCCTCCCACTGGGTCGGGTCACCCAGTTACTGGAGTGATGGGAGTCTCTGCTCCAGCTGGCTTTTTTTTTTTCTGTAAGGGTGGGGGTCAGCCGACTGTGTTAAGCACCACAGGCAGGCTTAAAACTCACGAATCTCTATGGTTCAGTCCACACCATCGATCTGTCCAGATAGATGTCCCAAGCTTCTTACTCCACACACCCACAGCACAGACACCCGTGCCGCAACTTGTCCACTCTCTGCCGTGATCTGGGAGCTGCTTGCAGTCGCCCTCCTAAGCTGATGCCATCTTTTTCCGTGAGTCTCCTAATCTTTCTTATAGCATGACTTAAAGACATGAAAATAGCAAACTATGTTAATACAGAATAAGTGGGGATGGCGAGTATCATCAATTCAGCAACAAAGGAACATTGCCCTGGAGAAGCAAATCTCTGAAGTCTGCTCTTTTAGGTATTTTCTCTAGAAACCCTGTGCTATGATTGAAGATAGCTCCTTTTCGAACTCGGATTGTGGATAAAAAAAGGATTAGGAATTTAGAACCAAATAGCATCTATTATTTCTGGCTCATTATGTTTATGTGGTATTGCAGTCTCAGTAATCCCCAGAGTCTGACCTTAATAACATTTTCATGCATAATTAAAGGCTTAAATATAAATTCTTATCACTCAAGAACAGGAAGGAGTTAAGGATGCTCTGAACTTTCTATTCCTGGAGCATTAGAATAAGCAGCAGCATCCAAGTTAGCAGCCAAATAGTTTATCCTGTCCTCTCTTGTGGCTGTGGCATCAGTGACCAAGGCTGTCAGGAAGAGAGCTGGAGGAGGTAGGATAGGAACATCATATGTCTCTAGTCTGGAAGTCATCCTTGTATCAGGTAAGTAGAGTATGATTAATCTAGTATTGGAAGAATTGGTGCAAGAGTTTATTAGAATATATACAACAATCCTCATAATACTTTTCCCATAGAGTTATAGGGAGGATTAAACAACATAAAATGTGAAAACACATAGACAAGTAAAAAATGTTATTTTACTGTTGATGCCCCGAGGATAGACACATGCAGGCCAGAGGACCTGCTCTAATATTAAAATTCTGACATGCTTAAGAGGAAGAACTTGTAGTACAATCAACTGCACTTCCATTGGCTGACTCTTCTGCTTCCTACTAGGTGAACTTGGCAAGGTTCTCAGCTTCATTTTCTCAACTGTACAAAGATGAGAAGGAACCTATCTCATAAATCTGTGTAAGGTTATAGGAGATTCTGCATATAATGCTTAAAATGGCAAGTGGCACAGAGTCAACTCTTTGTTGTCTGTTGTCATCTGCCTAGAAACAGAGAGCTCATGGTGGAGCAGCATACTTGTCCTGGCAAAAATGTTCCCAACTCATATGTGCAGCTTTTCCTCACATCTCTAGCAGATGATAGGATTGTGGGCAAATGCTGAAATTAAGAGAAAAAAAGTTCAGGTTTAGAAGTATTTAATAAATATTCACAAGCAATTATTATTCTGAAATCTTTCTAGGTGTGTTTGATCTTCCCTTTAAAATATCTAACAGTGAAATTGAAATTCCCAGAAAAGGTTGCAGGAGTAAAGGAAATGTGAATTCATTAAAACTAATAGATAATGAACAATTTTATTTATCAATCAGTTTTCTAAGAGTGGTATCTGATCTGAGTCTCATGTAACATTCATGATGAAGTTCTTGATATTTCTATTTTATATGAAAGAAAATTTGGCCATGGGCAAAATCTAATAATTGGTAGTGCTCAGATTTATGTCCAGAGTGATCTGATTTTTAATCCTGTTCTCTATTAGCTCATCAGAAACTGGTGCTGTGATGGATCCACACTGGATAGGAGAGGAAGAGGTGACTCAGACCAGATCTGGATTGTTTAGGAGCTTTGGTTCTCTCACCAGAGTAAGGCAGGGTTTAATCATTACACAGATGCAGTGTTCAGCAGCTAAACAGAAAAGAGGGTGGAGAAAAGAGAACATCTCCTAACGTCCTCCAATCTTTTTAAAATGTATTTTTATTTAAAAGAAAAAGATACCTAGATTACACAAATGTCACATAAAAAAATATAGGGATTCCCATATGGCCCGCTCCCCCCACCTCCCACGTTCTCCCCCATTAACAACGTACTTCATTTGTGTGGTACATTTATTGAAATTGATGATGATATTTTGGAGCATTGCCACTAAGCATGGATTAAAGTTTACATTGTAGTTTACAGTCGCTCTCACCCAATTCTGTAGGTTATGGCAAGATATATAATCTTTGATAACTCTGCTGGAAACCTTCCTAAGCATGAATTTGCACCTTTGATTTTGGAATTTCTTTTTGGTTGCTAGGTAAAAGGGAAGTCTAAACAGAAGATTGGACTTCTAAACAAGGACATCCTCTACATCAGGGATTTTTAACCTTTTTTGTTCTATGGACCCCTTTGCCAGTCAGGTGAAAACCACAGACACCTTATTAAGTCCACACTATACTGCTTATTATTTGATAAATATATCACACATGCACCAACACGTCCCCACAAGATTAATTTTTTTAAAAAATTTCAATTAAAGCTCACCGACCACTTGTTAACCCCTCCTCTACATGAATGGGTCATATTAGCATCCTAGATGAATTATATCTGAAAGACATGAAACAATATGATTACCAATTCTACTTACTAATCATTATGTTATGAATGTCAGTTACCTTCCCAGGTCCTGTTAAATAGCCTTAAATAAAATAATATTATTGGGAGAGATACAAAAGATAACATATGAAAACATCAATCTAGTGTATTTTGCACAGAAAATGCTTAGAATATATTTACTGAATTAAATTGAGGGAAATGTTTTCATGGCTGATGTACCTATTGCTATCAAACTTTTACTGCTATGTTTTTTAATTCTGACCAATCTTTGTCCTCTTAGGCAATTCTCTCCACTTCTCTGTGTCTGTTTCCTCTTCTGAAGAGTACAAAGTTTCAAAATTAATAATTGTACAGGGGCAGAAGATAAGAATGGCATCATTCTTCTTGATTTCAGAACCAGAGTATGCAAGGGTACAGGGGGCATAAGGTGAAAAAAAAATTGTGAAAGAAAATATTCTCAACAATATACAGAGAGCAAGGAAATCTTTCAAAAAACTGAAAATAAGGATGTTTTCCTTCATAAAAAACTAAGAAAATTCATTGTCAGTTCACTTGAAGTACAGAATATAAAAGGATTTCAGGCAGAGGATATGTGAATCTAGATGGAAATATGGATCTATACAAAAGAATGAAGATCGCTGAGAAAGGTAACTACTTCAGTAAATATATAACTTTCTCATAAGACATAGATATATTAATATAATATTTATTATTAAAACAAAATTAAACACCACCACTATGTTCTTATCATTCTGACCTTTTAATTAATGATTGGGTCAGAAAATTTTAGAGATCAGATTCTGAGCCTTCTTACTCTCAATTGAATGATTTAAAAGGCAAGGATATAACATTTCTTTTTGCCTGAGTTGCTAAGACTCAGTATATCATATAAGGTATAGAGTAATACAGCAGCCTCTCTTCTTCCCCACACATGGAAATTCACACAGACATAGAATGAAGGTTTATGTTTATATGAAGAAGTAATTGAAAAAAATCACATTTAGCCAGGCCTCCCTTGTAAATTATACCTAGTGAATAAAGATGATAAACTTTGTAGGAAGGAGGGCATCAATTCCATTTCCTCTTCCACAGCTCATAACAGGGACTTGTTTGTGATCTTGTCATAAATCACTTAGTTTGGTGTAATTCACTTGGTCCTTTGGGTTCAGGTTTTTCCTGTACTTTAGGAGATGATGAAGGATATGAATGGGCACCCTCCTCCCCACCCCCCACAGAAAGATCCACCATTAGAAAACTTCTTTGAGCAGGAAGAGAGTGTCCTTAAGGATCCAGTGAAACACTTGTTCATTTATGGGAAATATGGCTTTTTTGAACCAGATTACTTGGCTGGAGTTCTGTCTATATAAGAGGATGACAGGACAGACAGCATGAGAAGAAGCTCTAGAGAGAACTTCCAGAAAATGGCACATAAAGCTCTAACTCTAATATCTCTAGCTCTGAAAACTCTAATTATATATCTAACTTTAATATGAACTCATCTTCATACAGACTAGAAGGGAAATGGATTTTGTATTCTCCTCCATTGTTTTAATTATGGAGCGAAAAACCCTTATTAAAATATAGCATGACTCATACGCATTTTGAGAGTGCTCTGGTCATGGGAGTTAGAAGTAAAATTTCTGAAGAATCAGGAAGGAGATGTAAAGCTGATAAAATTATTACATATAAAATTTTAATTGGAAACCTTCACTTATTTTTCTCATTGGCAAGGCAGGCATAAAGTTGAAAAGGGTATTTATTTATTATTACTGATAAGGAAGATTGAGATTGAAATAATGATTCTGTGATGGCTCTTATTTTCCTGACAAGCAGAAGTTAAAGTCTTCTGAGATGAGCAGAGAATTTGTGGGATAAAGATCACAGGAAATTGGCATAAAATTTTAACTTATGCTAAGAAGAATGTGTAGAATGGGAACTGTCTGGAAGAGCCAGAAAATTTCTTCGATGAACCTTGAACACAGAGTTCATATTGAAGTTCATAATTGTTTTACATACTACTTTGAAACTGGTTGCATTACATTCCATCTTTGGATAAGGGGAAAAAAGCTAATGTATAATTTAATAACTTAAATACTTCATTTGGTGTACTGTTTTACACTGAAGCAGAGAGTGGTTCTAATTTGACTTGATTTTGTAGGAATTGATGTTTATGCATTCTACACTGTTTTACAAGCAGGATAACCACAAAAGTTTATTCTAATCTGTTCTCATTAATAACTGTAGGTCTTTGTAAAGATAAAGTTAGTCAATGCATTAGTCAGTTTAAGCTGTATTTTTCTGTTGTTACTGGATTTTCATCTAGGGTCTTGATTTTGGCTGCAGAAATGAATTTTTAGAGCACATCAGGTTAGTTAGTCTAGTAATTTATTAAGGTTGGGAGGGAAGTGAAATGTGAGAAAATAACAGATCACGGGTCCCCGGTAGAGGGTAAGGGGCTGAAGAGTGATAAAAAGGGTTGATTAATAGACTACAATTTCTCATTATAGATTATAAATCCCAGGTTTTAGTTGCATGTTGATCCATGTGGGGGGATACAGTGAGAGAAGGGCGCAAAAGTAAAGAGGGCCAAGAGAGAGTGGGAGCCAGAATAGGAGATATTTGACCTTTGTGACTGCTTTTAAACCATTAATTATCCCACTCCTTTGCTAATGGCATGGGAGGAGTCCAAGGTGTTTGCTGATTACCCCACCCTTCAAAACCCCTGGTGGGCCCAATTATAAGGCTCCTGGAGAATATTCAGGGCTTCTCCTGACTTCCAGGGGAAATCTCATGAGATCTTCCAGCAGCCCTCTTGGGGTGTTGATGTCTACATGGACCTCTTGCCAGTTTCCAGATCCATCTATTGATTCCCTGTTTTACTAGCCAGCTTCACTATGATAACAAATGAATAGTGAACTATGAGTGGCTTAACAGATTCAATTTTAATTCCTGCTGAAGCAAATTCAACCAAGGATTATAAGATCCTCTAGGGCATTTGTGCTCTGAGTAGTTACTCAGAAATTCATAGTGCTCCCTCTGTGTATTCCTGCCACTTTAATGCTTGTCAGATTTTTTGCAGCAGGGATAAAAAATGCTAGAGTCTGGAATATTGGCTCCTAAATGTTTCATTCTGTGTGTGGAACACATTACAACTGTGATCTATTCACATGGCCCCACTGAAACAAAACAGAGATAAAAATTATCATGAGAGCACAGGATATTTGTTGATCATCAAAAGGGTTGAACACCATTGGGAAAGCTGGTTATCCATTTGGAATGAATTCATTATTAAACTGTTGAATATTAATATGCATGAAAAGTACATTTAACATAATATTTATTCATTGTTATGGAGTAATTTTTACTTATTAAACTCTTACAATGATGAAAATGAAATCACTAAGATTGGCAGGATTCCTGCCTGGGCCCTAATATGGATCTTATTCTTTTATGTGGATCCTTTCATTAAAATTTGAGTATAAGTATCTACATCGCAAGTAACTCCCCAACCTATTGTTCTACAACTGGTTTGCAATTGTTTTCTTTTCAAATTTTAAAGTGCAGTCTCTCTGTCTTGTTAATTCAGTTGTAATCAATTCTTTTTTGTACCTGTTTGTTCCAACCCAACTCCTGAAGGACATGGAGTCAGGGCAGCCACAAGACCAAAGGGCACACTCAGCACAGTGACAGAACATGAGCTTTATTGGGACTTACAGACAGGAGAGATTCTTTCTGGTGGTGGTGGTCCAGATAATGAAGATAGTGCTCTGCAAAGAGGTGGGAAAATGAGGGTCAATATATTCGGTCTGAGATCAAAGAAATTTCATAACAGAGCTTCAGCTAGGGTCGCATGAAGCACATAAGTGGGGTCTGGAGATGATATTGTAAGAATAAACTCTTCAGCCTAGAGACTATTGCAGTCTACAATATCATCTATACATTGTTTCCTTGTAGTAGGTTTGTTACATTTTTACTTGTGTCCTAGGGCATGCAGGCAGCTGGGTAGTGCAGAGAGTTTCTCTTAGGGAGGGGACCCACTCGACCCCCACACATCTGATTTGTTCATATCAGCAAAGCACAAATTCATCCAATAAAACCTATTTTGGGAGAATTGTGGAAGATTGTGGCAGAATAGGGAGTTTCAAGAGTTAGCTTCACCTACAGTGCAATTAGTAATCAACCAGAAGCTATCTAAATCATCCATTTAGGAGGCTCAGGAGAGAAGAATGCAAGGAGGAGCCTGCCCATATGCAGTGAAGATTCATGAGTAGAGCTCTCCATGCTGCAAACTCTGCTGCCCATCCCTCACTGGCAGATCAGAATGTCTCTGGAGCTATCCCCTGGCTAGAGGAGGAAGCTCCATTTCCTAAATACAGGGGAGGAAGAGATGGTCAGGTGATGACTTCAGCTTCTGATCAGTAAATTCCACAATTTAAAGTCCAATGCTAAACACAGCTGAAATTTGAATGTGTCCAAGTCAGAAAAAGACCAGTAGCATCCATTTTTAACTCTGCCCCCAGCATGAGGGGAAGTGGGAATGATTGAAAATCAGTGATGTTAGGGATCAGCATCTATCCACCCAGGATAGATTACTGCCCTAGTTTGGGCTCTGGCCTGCCCCCAGCAGGGAAGAAAGTAGGGGGATCTGCAGCAGCTACTCTGGGCAACTGTACTAAATTTTGGCCCAGAAAAAGTCACCTTTTGCATGCACTGATTAAGGATTACCCAACCTGTGGCCTCACACACATTCCCAAAAGGGCAGGAAAGGGTGTCATGCTGTGACAGCCTCTCCAGGCAACTACAGTAACTTTTAGAGAACAAGGACTAGATTGCTGTATTCAGCTGTGGCTTGATCCCTTACCCTGAAAAGAGAGGTGCGGTGGTGCTTCATCAGTCTATCTGGACAATTGCAAATGAGTTTTGGCTAACACAACTCAGTTTACTGCCCACACTTGTGGCTTCATAACCTATATGGGAGGACAGGAAGGTGGGTGGAGCTTCATCAGTCTCTCTGGGCAACTAGAGATAGTCTTGGCCTAAATGGCTTGGATTACTGCACAGGGCTGCAGGTTTGTCTCCACAACTGGCAGGAGAGAGTGTAGGGGGAGCTTCATCAGTTCCTGGGACAATGCAGGCAGCTTCAGTCTCCAAGGCTTACAGTACCACCACAACTTTGACTCCTACTTTGCCCCATGCAAGGGAGAAAGTGCAAGAAACAGATGAATAAGAGCTGAGGAAATTCAAATTGGATAACATGAGCTATTAAAAAGTTCTAAAGTATTAATAAGTTGAATCAATTATCTAAGAGAGGCTGTAGCAAAAGCCAATCAAAAGAAAGTCTTATTCTAAAGATAGAAACTGAGCCTAGAATAAATACATCAAGAAAATCAGATGCTGAGACACCAACAAAAAATTACAGGCCATACTAAGAAATAGGAAGATATGGCCCAATCAAAGGAACAAACTAAACTTCCAGATGACCCCAGATAATTAAGACAACTAATCACAAATGTTCAAACAAATCTCCTTAATAAATTCAATGTGATGAGTAAAGAGATTAAAAATATTAAGAAGATATTGGGTAAGCACAAAGAAGAAACTGAAAACATACTTAGAAAAATAGCAGATCTTATGGGAATTAAAGCCACAATAAATGAAATTAAAAATACACTGGAGATTATGGCTGAAATGAGTCATCTCGAATGATTGGTATTTGGAGGGCAGCTAGAGTATAATAGAGGGAATGTATAACAATGATTTTGGCAGAGAAGAGGACTGTGGTTCATAATATAAATACAGGAATGTTCTACTACAAGAGATTAAGAATATGGTGATGCATGGGAAAATATAACTAGTGCAATTTATACATTATAGTTAGCAACAACATTGTAATGTTTTTTGTAGCAAAGTTGGTATTATAGTAATGCTAAAGGTCAAAAAAAGGATATGGGGTTTGTTTTGTGAGATAGATTCGGCATTTCTTTCTATTCAGTTTTTCATTAATAAGGAGACTTTGAGTATGTCACATAACTAATCTGTTATTAATATGTGTCTAGAGAAACATTTGAGCTAGTAGTTGGAATTAAATGAGATAAGAGTGCCTGAACAGAACATTTTAGGAGTAATGCTTCATTAACTTATTGAGCAGCCTTTTTTGTTATTTTAATTTTTGAATTTGAAATAAAATTAAAAAAAAATACAATGGTAGCATGCAACATCATCACTGAAGAAGCAGAAGAAAGATCAGTGGTTTGAAGACAACACTGAAAGCAATTAACAAAAGAACACATAAAAGAAAGAAGGGAAAAATTGAACAGAGTTCCAGGGAACTAACTCACAGAATTGATGTGTGCAAATATATGTCATGGGTGTCCCAATTGGAGAAGATAAAAGAAAAGAGACACAAGGAATATTTGAGGACACCGTAGAAAATTCCCCAACTCTTTTGAAGGACACAGATACTCATGTCCAAGAATAATATGGACTCCAATCTAAATAAATCTCAATAGACCTACTCTAAGACACATATTAATCAGAATTCCAAATAACAAAGATAAAGAGAACTTCTAAAGCAATAAGGGAAAAGCAATTCATCACATACAAGGGATGCCCAATAAGATTTTGTACAGATTTCACATCAGAAACCATAGAGGCAAGAAGGCAGTGGTATGATATATTTTTACTATACTGAAAAAGAAAAACTGTCAGCCAAGAATCTTATATCATGCAAGAATGTATTTTTAAAATGAAAGCACAGGTTTAGAATATTCACAGACAAACAGAAAAAGAGTTAGTCACCAAAGAGCATCCTTGGAGGAAATACTAAAGGGCATGCTACAGCCTGAAAAGAAAAGCCAGAAGAGAGAGGCATGGAGGAGTCTAGAAATGAAGATTATCAGTAAAAGTAGCTAAAAGTGTAAAAGGAGTAGTGAGAATAAGATATGACAGATAAAACCCAAAGGTAAAATTGGGGAAGTAAGAACTGCCTTTACAGTAATACCATTGAATGTTAATGGATTAAAGTCACGAATCAGAAGACAAAGATTGGCAGAATGGATAAGAAAATATGAACCATCTATATGCTTTTTACAAGAGACTCACCATAGACTTAAGGATACAAAGAGATTTCAGTGAAACACTGGCAAGAGATATTCCATGATAAAATAGAAAAAAAAAATATTACATGAATGCAGTAAACGTAAGAAAGCTAGAGCAGCTATACTTATATCAGATAAAATAGACATTAAAAAAGCTGTTATTAGAAACAAGGAAGGACAGTATATATAATAAAAAAGGGCAACTAACCAGGAAGAGGTACACTTATAAATATTGTTATCTAACAAGGGTGCCTCCAAATTACATAAGGCAAACACTGGCAAAACTGCAGGGAGGAATAGAGTCTCTACAATATTGGTTGGAGACTTCAATACACCACTCTCATCATTGGATAGATCATCTGGGCAGAGGATCAATAAGGAAATGAAAGCTTCAATAATATGCAACTGAACTAAACTTAATGGAGATATATATAGAACATTACACCCCAAAACAGCATGATATGCATTCTTCTCAAGGGCTCATGGATCTTTCTCCATGATAGACCATATGTTGGGTCACAAAAATATCTCAATACATTTTAAAAGATTGAAATTATACAAAGCACTTTATTTGATATTAAGGAAATGAAGCTGGAAATCAAACAGAGGCAGAAAACTGGAAAATTCACAAATATAGAGTGAGTAAACAACACTCTTAAATAATCAGTTGGTCAAAGAAGAAATTGCAAGAGAAAAAAGCAAATATTTCAAGAGGAGTGAAAATGAAAACACAACATATCATAACCAATGGGATGCAATGAAATTAGTGTTGACAGGGAAATTTATAGTCCTCAATGCTTGTATTAAAAAAAAAAAAGAAAAAGGTAAAATCAATTAACTAACTACTCAGCTAGAGGACCTAGAAAAAGTACAGAAAGCCAATTACAAAGCAAGAAGAAGGAAGTTAATAACAAAGATCATAGGAGAAATAAAACAAATTGAGAACAACAACAACAAAAATTAATAGAGAAAATCAACAAAATTAACATTTGGTTCATTAAGAAGATCAACAAAATCGACAAACCTATGGTCAGAGCAGTTTTTTAACCTTTTTTGCTCCATGGACACTTTTTTCAGTCAGGTGAAAACCATGGATCCCTTACTAAATCCACACTATATTATGAATTATTTAATAAATATATCACACCCACAACAAGTCCCTCCAAAAAATAATGTTTTTATTTAAATTCAAGCTCATGGTCCCCTTTTTAAGAAACCCTGAGCTAGGAAGAGAAAGAGTAAAGATGCATTTAATTAAAATCATTAATCCAAGAAAGGGCATTACTACTAACCCATAGAAATAAAAAATATCATAATAAGATGCTGTGAACAATTGTATGTCAACAAATTAGACAACATAAATGAATTGAACAAATTCCAAGAAACACAAGAACAACCTACACTGACTCTGGAAGAAATAAAAGATGTCAATAAATCAATCACAAGTAAAGAGACTGAAATATTCATCAAAACTTCCCCAAAATGAAAATCCCTGCACCAGAAGTCTTCACAAGTGAATTCTACCAATCTTTCAAAGAAGATTTAATACCAATCTTACTCAAATTCATACAATAAGTTGAAATGGAAGGAATGCTATGAAACTCATTCTATGAAGCCAAAATCATCCTAATCCCAAAGCCAGTTACGATATTGCAAAAAAAAAAAAATTACATACCCATTTCCCTAATGAATATAGATTGAACAATCCTCAAAAGAATACTCTCTAATTGAATCCAACAACACATTAAAAAAATTATTCATCATGATCAAGTACATTTTCTCC
>JAQZBX010098766.1:0-11545 GCA_029593785.1 Cabassous unicinctus
GAAGGAGAGAGAATGAATGAGGTATTGGCTAATGCAACCAATGGGGTGGGCTAGTCCAAACTCTGTAGGACAAGGCCACAAGATGCATACTCCAATAAAAGCCGTGCTTAAGTCCTTATGCTAAATTCCCCAGGAGAAGCTGGCTGGCTGGAAATTCTGGCAAGAGCCAGTGATGAAGTTGAGGCAGAAATTTGACTTCTGACCCCTTGAAATCTTCAGTTCAAGCTTTTAAGGCCTCCAACTGATTAGATGAGGAAACTCCCCATCTTGCTAAAGGAAACCTCCTTTGTCATCCATAGATGCAATCAACTGACTACAGATGCAAATCCCATCTTAAAATACACTCTGAGTAACAAGCAAGGCAGTGCTTGACCAAAGAAATGGAAACTATAACCTAGCCAAGTTGACACATGAAATAATCTATCACATTCCTCAAGAATGTCCCTTCAAGTTCAAGATAAAGCCCAAACTAATAAGGGAACTTTTTTGCCTTATAAGTTTCATCTGTGCAGCTTCCCATTCCTAACCCCATAACTATAATAGAGCATCTGAATTTCCCTAATATGTCTTCTTCCGTCCATTGGAATATGCTATTTCTTCTGCCTAGAAATCGCTATTGCTTTTATTAACCTGCTAAATACCTCTTTCTTGATAAAACAATAAAAAAATTCCTCCTCTTTTATGAAGGGTTCACTGAATTTCACATTCCCCAACCCCTGTATGAAGCCACACTTGATGAGCTGATCATTTCATTCATTGCATCACCACTGAATCATAAACAAACCTCAAAAATGTATTTAACTAGCTCCCTCATCAGACTCTGAACCCCTTCTGAAGGATATGAACCATATTCACTTTAGTATCTTCACCTGCAATTGCCTTTCAAATTTTAGGCATACAATAATTTCAATAATTTGAAAAATGAATGAATAAATAAAAGCACAAAATAACTCTTAGTATAATCTTTAAGCAGTCATTTAATCTAATTTTCTTTGTCTGTAAAATGAAAGATAATGCATAAATCCCTGAAAGCTCAACTTTATGAACTATAAAGTCAGAGAAGAAAAAAACAATGGATAAAATATCAGATTTGAAGTACAAAATATCAGTGCTCTAGAAATTCAGAAATTCTTGCAATATGAGCTGTAAGACTTATGTAAAAGGGGCCATTTAAGTTTAATCTTGATGGATAAAATATGGAGAGTGAAAACAAGAGCACAGCAAGAGCATTTCATGAAAGAAATGGTTAAAATAGAAACCAGTATGTTTGTTAGAAACAATATGGAGATTGTCTGTCTAGACAATGGTTTGGCATTTTTGAGGAGTTGTGGGAGATAGAACTGGAGATGCTAAATGAGGCTACTAAGCAGTAAAATTTTAAGTCACTCCATAGAAGGACCAATTATCATTATCACAATATTTTCAAAATAATTTGCCATAAAAAATGGAATTAGACAACCAGAAATTATCATATCCTGAATGTCTAATTATGAACATGTTTTCTAAAATAATTTGTCAATGCTGTAGTAGTTTATTACAATTATTGACTTCCATATATTGACATTTCACAAAAGCCCCTTCATTGCCTTGCTATAATCATCCATGCTCCATCCTGTGTAGTTATGAAAACTAATTCAATGCTCCAGATAAAACTTAATATTGTACCATTCCTTCAATTTGACATTTATTTTCATGGCTCTGTACTTTGGTTATGCTCTATACCTTTCCTAAAATACTATTGTATTTCTCTACTTCACAAATTCATGCACATCCTTCAATATATAGTGCAAAAGCCACCTTTCCCATGAAGCTTTCCCTGACTACACAGGCTAAAATAAGTGATTCTTTCTTCGAGGCTCAATAGCACCTTTATACTCCCATTATATTAGTCATCATGCAACATCACTATTATTATATTGCTTCTTTCCAAGGCTTCTCAAGGACAAACTCAGCCTTATTTATCTCAAACCTCTAAAACCTTGCAGTTTCTAGCAAATAGAATGGGTTCATTGAATATTTATTAAAATAATATTTATCAGATAATAATACATGCTGTGAGTTTTCTGAATTGCCAACAATCTAAGGTTAATGTTTTTTTTTTCATCTATAATATTCTGTTTAAAAAGAGCAGCAAACAAGAAAATAAGATTTTTTTGCCTATCAAATAGAATTTTTAAAAATACCCATTCTTGACTAGATGGAAGTAAAAAAACGTACTCTCACAAGCTGCTGGGCAGTGTATAAAGTTCTGAAAAGAAGTTTGTCAATATTTATCAAAAACTTTTTAAGAAATTTAATCACTGCAACCAGTAATATTGCTTCTAACCACATTTACTAATAACACATTAGAACGATTGAGAAAAATAATGTACAGCTAAATGATGAAAAGCCATGTAATCACTGAATATTGTGTGTTCAAATATTGTATAATAACATAAGACAAAAAGACTATCTTTGAGACTTTTCTGAAGGCTGTGGTGATCAACTTATATTCAAATCCTACTTTTTGCTCCTGACCAATTGAACAACTTTGGCCAAGTTACTTATATTCTCTAAACCATAGGATCACATTCATAAATTGAGTACAATAATATTAACTATTCCCAGGTTTGTTTTTTTTAAATAAATGAGACAAAAAATGTAAAACATTCAGAACAGTGACAAGCATAGAATAAGTGATTGATAATATAATCTATGATACCTATGACAATTGATGAAGGAAGTGGTCCATTAAAAACAAAGTGAAACTCACTTTATCAGAAACACCTAGAATCTCAAGATGTAGAATTTCAATTTTGAAACAGTTCAACTGCTAGGATGGCTTTTTATAGAGAACTTAAGATTAAGAGACAGACAATATTTTCTTTATAAGCATTTTTGTTGAGAAATAGAGAATACTATTCTTAGTTATCATTCTGGGCATAGTATTGGATGTTACGGTTTTCATTCTTAGGATTGATAATTTAGATTTCCATTTTAGACATTTAAAAATAATTTTTTTTGACAAGATAATTCTGCTACCTTACTAACTAATCATCTCAGAGCCTACACAATTATTTACATTGTACCATTAATGGTATGTTTCTTTTTAAAAGCTCAGGCAATCATTGTGACAGTAACAAGTCAGGGTTTTATGATTATGTAAGCTGCTGGTCTCCTTTGTTCCTCCTTAAAAGAGATGTCACTCAAATTCACATCTGATTGGGACTTCCTAATGAACAATGAGGAAAATTTGTACTTGTCATGAAGTCATTTATAATGACGTTAGAAAAGAAAAGATTGAAACATTTATAAATGTCTTTAGAAATACTTGCTATGCAAATGCGCTGAGTGGGATGTTTTAAAGGAAATTTCTTTAAAATCATATCTATTTAAAAATCATTTGAAGACCCCAATTAATTGGAGATGGGGTGTTAGGAGTCATGTGATAACAGCAAGTAATTTTAGAGTGATTGCTAGATATCGATCACTTTTGTGCCAAAACATTTACTTTGAAAATATTTAAAATGAGATTACCCATCCAGTTAAGATTGTAACATTAAAGGAAACAAAGATTAAGTCAATATAAAATTATCTTTGGGATAATGTGGAAAAGGATGCAAAAAAATAATAATGAAGTGTGATTTATTTATAATCACCCAAGAACAAAGAGAAACTTAGACAAGCAAAGATGAGAATTTTCACTGCTGACAAGATTTATCTCTTTTGTCACATATATGTGCATGTGTGTGTACAGCACCCTCGTGTAGAGGGAGAATATGTGGAATTCCTATGGCATATATATAACTTTGCAAGCATCCACTTCTTGTGGTAACTTTAACAAACAAATTTTGTACGTTTGATATTACCTTAAACTCTGGCCACTTAATCTGCTTCATATATCATGAGCACTTGCTTTCATATGAAATACATTTCTCTTTGTTTTTGTGTAATATGAGAGGAACTAGATACTCCCCGCTTAAGCACAGAGGAGAAAAATTGTCTCTGTGTGACTTAAACAAGGAGTCTTTGAAGCTTCATTAATCCCGACTCCTCACCAATCACTCTTAAACAGAGAGCTGTTTAAGTTGGCACAGAAAAGTCTTCTTTCTAAAGGTTCTTGGGACCTCGGGAGTTTTCCCTGTCTTGTGGATGGAGATTTCGATGATGTATTATTTTCACAGGGCTGCTTAACAATTTACCACAAACTGGGTGACTTAAAATAAAGAAATTTATTCTTTCACAGTGGTGGAGGCTAGAAGACTGAAATGAAGGCGTTTGCCAGGCTGTACTGCCTTCAGGGGCTCTGGGGAGGAATCCCTCCTTGCCTCTTCTTAGCTTCTAGCAGTCCCAGGTGTTCCTTGCTTGTACAGCATAAATTTAATCTCCATCTCTGTTTTAACATGGTCATCTTCTCCCTGTGTGTCTCCATCTCCAAATTTCCTTCTTATAAGAACACCAGTCGTATTGAATTAGGGCTCACCCTAATCCAGTAGAACTTTATCTTATCTAATTGCATCTGCGAAGATCCTATTTACAAATAAAGTCACATTCACAGTACTAGGAGTTAGGACTTGAGCATATCTGTGGGGGGTTGGGCATAATTCAACTAACAACAGGTGGTAATATGACAATTGGTGTTTGACTGTTCAAAACAGATAAGAAATTTCCACAAATTTATACAAACTTAGAAGGCTTGAGTGAGTCATTCACTTATTTTCTGTGGTTTAAGTTTTAGATGCCTTCCAGCTCTAAATCCCTCTGAAGGAACCAAGAATGACACAGAGATAAAAACAGGGTCTTGTCAATAGACACAGGCCTGTGTACATCCTGTTTTTAGGAAATCATCAAAGAGTATAAATGATTTGGATATGGGAAAAAAGATGATGCAAATTGTTGGCATTATGCAAAGGTCAAGAGGACTTCTGAGAAAACTGAGAATACTGAGAAGAGGGAGAGAAAGTAAATGAGGGATTCACTGGCCAAAATGAGGCCACTTTATCATAGTCAACTCAGAGCTCCATGATCAAAGGAAAGAAGAGTATAGAGAATGATTTAATGCATGAAGACAGTTAGTAGAACCAGAATCCAAAACAGGACAACAGGTAAGTTGATGAGCAAAGGTAATTTTGAGTAAAAGCAAAAACAAACAAAAAAGGGATCTTATGACTTCTGTGATCATAAACAGAATTTAAAAACAAGAGCTTAGTCTGGGACTGGAATGTAATCAAGCATGAAATAGGAATCTGGTATACTAAATTAATACAAATAACTATTATCATTTATTAAGCACTTACTATATTCCAGGCACCACTAAGACTCCACATATAATTCTTTCAAACTAGTAACATAAGCACAGGCATATCCCTAGCCATTCCTTGCCTAATTGAAATGGCCAAAGAGGTATAAAAAGACAAAGTAGTCTGAATCACTGCTAGGAACTAGACAAGTCTAGGTAGAAAATTTAATCTCTAAAATCCTCAAGGACAAGAGTGAGCAGTCTTAGACCCCATATCATCCTCAATATGGAGTAAAGTGCCAGACAAATTGTAAGCAATTAATTCAATATATTTTTTGAATTCATAAATTATATTAACTATAAACATTCAGTAAGAAACTACCAAGGGTTTTCAATAAAGCACAAGAAAGAGCTCACAGATGAAATTCCCCTAATGTTATTATCCACAATCTCAAATATTTCCATCTCTCTTCATACTTCTTAGGCCACTGTATTGGAAATAAAAATGGAAAACAAAACAAAACAAAATAACAGTTTAAGACCCGAGAAGATCTTAAGATCACACAGTGATAATCAACCCACTCTGTTTGGAGATAAATGATAGTTCTGTACAAGAAATTGCCATGCAAGATTTAATTTCTAAAAATAAATTAAAAAAAAAAAACAACCTAAACAACAACAAATCAAAAACAAAAGTTAACATGAAATATTTGAAAAAGTCTAAAATATACAGGAAGAAGATATAGCTGAAAAGGCAAAGAAGGAACATACTGAATTTAAAACAAAGAACTAAAAATGACTTATTTTAAGAAAGAAAATGTAAAAAGCCTCAGCTTTTTGTCCTTAATAAAACACATGAATATTATGAAACAAGAATTTACATATAAGATAAAAACAGCTCACTAAGATTCAAAGATTTTAGCCTAAAGGCTGATAGAAATAAAGAGGTAATAGGAACATACTAGAAAATATGTTATAAAATATAAATATTAATATAGTTATTCAGAAATAAAGTGTCCATGCACTTTTTCAAGAGTAGTTTCTTTAGGAAAAAAAAAAATGAAATAGACTTCCAAGCAGAAAAACAAGATAAAGAGGGAAAATATAAAATATAAAATTTAGAAATGAAACAGACACAGATAACTTTAGGGAATGCTCTATAAAAGTATATGAAATTATTTTTCAAAAATTACTTGAAAAAGAAATAGAAGATAAGATAAAATCTAGACAAACAACCAAAAAACTCTATTTATTATACTGCATGTTGCAATTCACAAAGAAGATATAACAATCAGGACTATCAACACCTCAAATAGAAGAGAGCAACACTCCTGTACCTAAAATTACAGAAGAGTCAAAAAATAAAAAGACAATATATTAGGGAGAGAAGACTTCAAACTAATAATTCAACCTATGACAAGTCAAGAGGCTAAAAATAAATATATAAAACCTGAAAACATAAATATTAAAGTATATATAATTGATATATATTAATATTTGCATTGAAAAAGAGAATTCATTTTTTTAACTAGTATACATGTAATATTAAATAAATTAACTGCATATTTGGCCACAAAGGAAACCTCTATAAATTTCAGAGAGCAGAGACAATAGTTTCTGATTAAAATACAGTCATAAAAGAAATTAATTTTTTTAATAAAAAGTAATCTCTTCCATCAGTGCATTCTTTCTTAAGCCATTTTAGGTCTAAGAATTAAAAAACTCAAATTGCAAAATAGTATAAAATAACAATAGTGAAAACACTGCATATAAGACTTGATGGGATACAAATAAAGCCTTATTCTGGGAGAAATTCATAGCCTTATATGCTTAAATCAATAAACAGGAAAAAATGGAACAAATATGCTAAGCAAAAAGTTAAGAAACATAATAAAAATATGTGAAAATAAAAGTAGAAGTGAATGAGTTAGAAAACAGTAATACTATAAATACTCTCAAATCCAGTTACTTAAAAATAAAAACAATAAAATAGATAAATCATTAATTCACCTAGCAGTAAAGGCAACACAGATAAGATAGAAATATAGAAAATAGAAAATAAAATGGAAATAAATAGAAACAAAGGAAGTTAATAAATCATAGGGAATACGTTGTTCAACTTTATTGAACATATTTGAAAACCTGAATAAAATTGATAATGTATAGGCATAAACAATTAACCAAAAGACACTCTAGAAAAAGTGGATAATCTTAACTGACCAATTTCCTTAGTAAGAATAGAAAACATTACTAAAGGATACTCCCAAAAGGACCAGAAGAAGTGGCTTCACAGTAAATTCTACTAAATCTTTAACTATATGATAACTCCAGTGCTAATTTAAAATATTCCAGATTATTAACAAAAGAAGATAAACTTCCAGAACATATGTATGAATTCTTCTGAAAAATATAGAGCACATGCACACACAAACTATAGACTAATTTCCTGAAAGATACTGGTGCACCAGTACTATATAAAATTTGAGCATACAGAATCTAGCAGCACATTAAAAAATAATACACCTGACCAAGAGTGGTTTCTTCCAGAACTGCAAGGATGATTCAGTAGAAAAAAATCTATTAATATTAACTATAGGATTAATATATACATGTATTAAATACTCATATGATTATTTTCATAATGCTAAAAAGACATTTGATAAATTCAACAACGACTTCTTATTTTAAAGCAGTAAATAAAATAATATAGAAAGAATGGGAAGCGGGTGTGGCTCAATCGATAGAGCTCCCATTTACCATATGGGAGGCCCCAGGTTCGCTTCCCGGGGCCTCCTTGTGAGGGCAGGCCGGCCCGCGCGGCGCGGTGGGCTGATGCAGCAGGACCTCACAGCAAGGGGGAGATAAGCAGACACAGAAAAAGCACACAGCAGCAAGGGGGGAATAAATAAATAAATAAATAAATCTTTAAAAAAAAAAAAAAATAGAAAGAATATCCATAAACATCCAAAATGGAGAAATATCAGCATCATTCTCACTCAAGTTAGATAAATGACAATAAAGGTCACACTCATTAACATTATTTGTCATTGTCCTAGAAGTATCAACCAAGAAAGAGAAGGTATAAAAATTGAAAAGGAGGGGAGTGGTTGTAGCTCAGTGGTTGAGTGCCTGCTTCACATGTGTGAGATCCCATGTTCAATCCCCAGTACCTCCTAAAAAAAAAAGAAAGAAAGAAAAAAAAAGAAATTGTAAAGAAAATACAGATATCATTGTTTGCAGACTAGCAGACTAAATACCTGAAAATTCCTTGAAAATTAACTGTAAACTACTTACAACAAGATAATTCACTGAGATTATACAACATTGACATGAAGAAGTTAATAGCTTTTATATCTAAAAGAAAGATGGGAAAAATTATAACATTTTCAATAACAATAATAAATACAACAAACAGTAATAAGTACTAATAAAATACCTTGGAAGAAGCATACCAAGAAATGTACAGAATTTTATCGAAGACTTTATAATCATGGAAAATGCAGAAGACTTGGACAAATGTCCTTTGATAGTTTAAATTCTTCCTCAATTAATTTGTAAATGAAAGGATATTCTTAATAAAATACCAACAGATTTTTTTTTAAAGTAGAAAAGCTGATTCTAAGGTTGCTTTTTTTTTTTTTTTTTTTTAGAAAACTAAGTAGAGCAGAATATCCAAGAAATTGCCTTCTCCTAAAATTAACCCAAAAATAATATAAGGTGAGAAAGGCGTGCAGAATCCAGGAAATTAAAAAAATAAATAAATAAAGAGGTGGGGAGAAGGAAATGGACAATCATCATCTAAGACACTAGTTTCTCCCAGGGTTAAATCAGAGAAAGGTAAAAATCCATCAAGCACAGATATATATGGCCTTGGGCACAAAGAACTACAAAACCATGACTCACTAAAGAAAAAACAATTAATTTCAGCTCCACCTAACGCTCCTCCCGAAACCACTTCATTTTGGACTTCCATTGTTCTGAAAGCACTCCAACAGAAGTTCCAAAAGAGCAAAGTCCCTCAGTGATGTTCCTTATTATTTTCAAGTTTGTAAAATAATATATTTTACAATCACACAAACAATGAATATTTTTAAACATTTTCCTTTCAATATGTTTCAGCATAGAGAATCATGGCCCAGGAGGCCTGTGATCTCAAGGAATTCTAATTATAGTAGAGATGTTAAAAAATAACTGACGTTAAACACTTAGAAAACAATATGAGACAATGTATATTGAAAAGCTAAGTTGTTTAGTAAGGGTATAATGCAACCTCTGTGTTAGAATTAGAAAATTAATGACATTTATAGAAAAAAGAAATGATCTGCATTATTCAAATTATCAATTCAACTATGGTAAGTTTTTCAACACAAGAACTCAAACCCTGAGCTAGCCATACCTCATGTCCCCTGAAACAATAGGTCTATGCTTCTGGTATATATTTATTTCCCATTTATTTTATTATGCTTTTATTGTTTATAATGTGCATTGTTTTAGAAAGTGTTTAAGAGAACTGTTGCCATAATGTGAACACGTCTTGCACAAAGGTCAAAGTGCCAAATGCTATAGTAACAACCCATGGAGAGATCAGCCTACTTACCTGCTCCACCTGTCCTATGGTCTTCTGGGTCCATAAAGTTTCTGTCTTTCTTTCACATCTGCACCTTGTGCCCCAAATCCCCAGCTTCCTTATTCCACAGCAGACCACTCTGAATTTGGGAATTTGGGGTAAAAGATTATCCTGTTGACTCCATCTAACTGGGGTTGGGGGGATGAGGGGGTTCTTCTATCATATTTCCTATCCTTTCCCAAAGCCTTGACAATTCTTGGTAAATGTATCTTTAATGAATGGCCTATCCTGGAAATTACTGTCACCGTATTTACCAACACATCCAAAGTTGAGATTCCTAGAACTTCAATACTTGTCGAGAATTAGACTGGATTTCTCATGCACCTATTTAATATCCATGGTTTATGCTTCTTATGCTTCTCATGATTCATGAACTCAAGATGCTCCATGAAATCATAATAACTCCAGCTCCTTTCACTACCAGCTTGCTCCATGGTCTTCCTGAGAGAGCATTGAATTTTAACAGCTTTCCAGGAACCTGGAATCACAAGTACCTAGAATTTGGCTAACCGGGAGCCAAAAATGTTATCTATTCCATTGTGATGACAAAAAAGAAAGAAGTATGTCTTTATCAAATTTTAGTATGAAATAACACTGGATATGTAAAGTCTGGTCAGATTTCTTTTTTTCCTTCTTTTTTTTTTTACTAAACAAATTTTACACAGAGGTGCAATCTATCCTTAAATTACTAATGCAAGAAAGAATGAATTAATTTTAATCAGGGAAACAAGCCTCCCAAGCTCCATATATTTATAAACCCTAAACTGTCACTTATATTTAGCATAAGCTTTAATCTAAGCAAATTTCTTCTAAAAGTGTTCTCAAATAAACGTGTTCTGCAGTTTAGACAAAATGGTTAATACCTGAGTTTTCTTGTTAAGTCTGTCCATGCAGGGTCCTGACGATGCCCACTTGGGAACGAGGGAAAGCGGAGTCCTCAGGTCAGCGGCTGTCTGAGGGAAGCTGGTCCTCCTTGCCTGTTCCTGCGGGGAAAGGATGCTGAGACGCAGCAGGGAGGAGAAGAGAGAAAAGGAGGCAGGCCTGATCTGAAGGCCACACGGAAATAATTAACTAGATGGGCATCTGCTCCACAGCCAGGATCCAGAGCATGCAGAGGAAATTGAAAATACAAAAAAATAAAAATAATTATTTAAGAAAAATTCTATAAGATTAAATTGAGACCTCAGCCAAACCCAGGACCAAAAAGTCTAATGTTGATTAGGAAAACTATGAGATTTGGATGCATGCAACCAGATTCCTTTGTGAAAGTCACCTAAGAATTCTCTCTTAACCTAAAAATTATTCCATCTGTGTCTACGATGTCATTCAAGTCCTGACCAGATAACATTCCTAAAGCAATAACAAGTCCACATAATGGTTATTCTAATTTGCCAAAGTCACTTTTACTTTTCTCTTTTTCTACTGCAGACAGTATATCCATGCATATACATACCACACGTAATCTAAACTCTGGGAGGCAATTTTTTCCTACAGGAAATAAATGATAGGAATTTCTCATAAGATTTAGTTTTTGAAAAACTAAATATAACAAGAAGTTAACACTGTAGTTAATTAAGATCATGACTCTGAAATTATACTACCTAGGTCCAAAATCTAACTCTTTCCCTAATTAGTTGTGTGACCTTGTACAGCTGACTTATCTCAGGTCTTCACTTTCTCCATCTGTAAAATAGGGATGA
>JAQZBX010098767.1:0-11546 GCA_029593785.1 Cabassous unicinctus
GTTAGTTCCAGTTGGAATAATCTTGCCCTTTGATGCATGTGAACTTAGGTCTTCTCATACCACATTAGATAAGAGCCTAAAACAGGAAGCCCAGAAGCAACTGTTTTACAAAAGCTCATGCTACCCTGGCAACTTGAGTTGGATGAGCCCAATAAATCAATACAAAGCTGTTCCTCTGTCCTAATGTGCTTCTCCTGAATTCCAGCTGGGAACCTCATGGTTTCATGTGAGAATCAAAAAGAAGAATGTTGATACCCAGCCAGAGCATTTTTTTTTTTTGGCATAAGCCAGTAAGTGTGTGAACATCTCATGTAAATCAGGGTCAGGCAGGGTGACCATTGGCTCTGCAACGAAATAGAAATTATGCAAAATTAGATGGATCATGTACATGTTTTCAGTTTTTGTTTCTTCATAGTTTAAATCTTAAATTAAAATCCACACGAGAGGGTACGGTCTATAATTGCTAGATTTTCTAAGCTCGGGTTATGAGTTAGTAGCCTCCCAAGTTATTTTTATGAGTCATTCTATCTTGTGGCAACTTGGAATATAAAGCCATCTCCCAGCTTCCCAAAAGTACTGGCTGTCTTCTCACTTTCTAATAATTACTTCAGGTTTGAAAGTAAGGGTTTGTTACAGTGAATACAAATGGAAGCCAGCTTTAATGTTTACTAAATGTGGATTGTTTGGATCTGAATTATCTAATCTGAGCAGAGTGTACAAGATCATTTATGAATGTCTGCTTCTCTGCACAACTGTGCAGACAAACTCAGAATGCCAGCGTAACTTCTAAGACAGTCTTCCTAATATTCTCCATTGTCTTACAGCTAAGCTTTGGTTAAATTAAAAACATACAAATATTTGGAGTCATGTTTTTTCCATCTTCCATCTCTTACGTGATACAATAGTAAAAGCATTTGAATATTTATTTAGAAAGCAGGCATCCTGGGACTGTTTCACAAGATAGTTCATTTGTTTGAAGGTCCCCAGAGAGAGTGAAAGTCATACCATTTCTAACCGACTTCATACCATAGAAGTAAAACGCAGCATAGAACGCTCCAGCGTGAGCCGTAATTTTTCGTGTTGGCACGGTTGTAATCTCCATTTGAGTCAAATCATTGAGCGAGGATTTAACAGAAATCGTATGAACATGTGACTCCGTATCGTTTTCAGAGTGCATTTATGTTGTAGTATTTGTAGTATTTGTGGGCTTTATCTTCCCAGGCAGAAATACGTGTGTGTGTGGTTTAAAAGGTTATTGTCCCCTCCAAGTCATCCTTGGCCCTGTATCTCCCAGCAGCAGAACTAAAAGCCCTTGGACTATGGCCAAGCAAGCTGAAGACCTAGATCCGCCGTCTAAAAGCTCTGTAGATAAGGAGCAGCCACTCGTCTGTCTCGTCTCAACCCCACACCCCGCTGCCCAATGATGGCGGAAGAGCCCAAGTCCCCTCGCGTGCATTCCCAGCCCTCTGCCCTCCCAGCCTCGGCGCACGTCCCCTGGCATCCGTGGCAGACCTGGGCGGCTCTTTGTCACACGGGTCCAGCTGCGTTTCCCTTTGTGCCTGCCCCTCAAGTTTCCCCTGCACCCTTGGTTGTCATGTTTGCTGATTTCTTCCAAGGGAAGTATAGGTGTGGTCCGTTGTATGCTCCATGGTTATATCAACAGCCTTGACCAGAAAAGGCCACAGGGATAGAGCGTACAAAAGAGAGTAAATGTCTGTAATGTACTGTCAATTTGGGGGCCAGTAAAATCTAATTTGGAAAGGGGAACAGTCATTTTGCATTGATTCAGTCTAAATTATGGGGTCCTTCTGAGAAAATAAGTGCTGTTCCGTGAGAGATTCACAATCATAGGAATTAATGACTAAAAAAGTTTTTCAATTCATAAACACTATTTTACAGAAACTAGATAACGACCATCTGTTATCGGCACAGGGAATGCAAAATAGATGATGAAAAAAGCCTGAACATTTCTCGCATGAATAAATAAAACATTTTACCTATAATTCTGTTGACGTTATTGACTTGTGTACTGGCCCTGTTTCCCCTCCACATGCATAATTCTCCCTGCTCATTTTGAAGGGAAGAAAAGATTAAAAATTTTTTCTCTCCTTCTTTTAACTTCCTTGAGCCAATTCTTGCTTCCAGATGTAGAGGTGGGCTTTCAGACCCCATTCTGTCCCACGGTCGGAGCAGGGCGGAGCTAGATGAAAATATAACAAATGTGGTTTGAGCATTTGATTTTGCTATAGTAAAAAAAACAGTACTTTGTAAACTTGGTCTTCACCAAGCAGGTACAAGGGTAAATCAGTGGAGTCCTGTGCTCTGCCCCCAGCTCTTCTCCCAGCTGGAGTAGTGGGAGTCGAGAACCAGGCGAAACTCTCACGAGGATCCTTTTCTCCACGGCTTCTCCTTCACTGCTTACGGAGCTCTATTTTCCATCTGCCCAGAGTAGACAAGGACTTAGATGTTGAAATAATTCCTCTGGCTTCTCCAATTTCACAGTAAAAAATTTAGTGGGAAGGGGAGAAAATATGCTTGCATTGCCACTTTTCCTCATAACTTATATTTATGTGCGTAGTGAATTGTATTTATATGCATATGCAGTACATTCAAGATTAGTTGGGTGCAAATCAATGAGGCCTCATATCTCAATAACTACCTTCTTTCAAAGTGATTTTCAAGATTTTAATTCACTTTCCACTTAAGATATTTTATTAGAAACTAGGTTGTATGGAGGTATCTTTATTAAAAAAAGCGTTAAAGATACTTGAATTATTTATATTAGACTTATATATGCATATACCAACGGTTTCACTGCTTGTTATTATTAATTGCCATCCTTTTAATTTAATCCCTCATATTTTAAAAGTATTGTACAATGCCCGAGAAGTGGTGTGTGTACGTTCCATTCGTTTAAAGCTGACGTTATCATTGTAGGATCCAGGTAGCCGTACTTTCAGTCCCTTGTGCTAAAAACAAATTCACAGATTCTTAAATTGCACAATCTCAAGTTTAAAAGAGCAGGAAAAATTCGCCTCATTGGAACTATTTCAGCCTCCCATTATATTTAGCAAAAGGAATGTCAAAAGGTCAGGTTCTCTCTTAGGTGCTTCAAACTGTATATTATTTTCAATAAACTGGCATCGGCTTAAGAAGGTATTACTCTGTTTGGAAAGATAACCAAATACGACGTAGCTCAAATAAAGAGGCCCAGTGAAGAGGTTCTGCCAGGTTTGGCTTTTTATTATTGTTGGATTTCATTGTTTCTGGGTTTTTTTTTTGTTTTTTGTTTTTTTAAATCAGTTTATGTTTCATGAACTGACGAGGCAGTAAGTACAAGTTTAACCTACTAGAAACTGGTTTGAATAAGTCTAGACACTTGGTTATCCTCTGTCTAGCATTCATTTGTGTCGTGGGCGGCATGCTCTGTTTCATTCTAGAGAAGCTCTTTTATCTTCGGCTTTCGCTGTAATAGCTGAAAGTGAATTCTGAGCGGGGCGTGTGTGAAGGCCAAGTCTTACCAGCTACCAGGGTAAGCACACTGGGCTGGGAGGGTTCTAGCAGCGACCGTCAGCCCTGTGCCCTCCCCTCTGGCAGGTCAGCTGGTTCAGTGCTGCCTCGTGGCCTCATGTAGCGCACTCTGTCCTGAAGAACTGACCAGGAGCCCTGAAGAGTGAAAAATGGGGCGGGACCGAAATCCACTTCTGCACCAAGTGTCTAGCACTAATGTAAGTGACGGCTGGGAGTGAGGTTACCTGTCCTCTGGAAATGTAGCGGCTAATCTGGACACCTCTGAGAACGTCATCGCTGCTGGCCACGTTTTAATCAACTCCTTTAGGTTCCTGAAAGCAGTTCACCTTTAAATTCCCCCCGATTTAAGCATCTCTCCTGTAAACAATGTTTCATTTCCAAACTCAAAAGTCGAGGGAATGTGTGATTTCCCTTGCTTTCTGACTTTGAGGGTGTGTTTCCCTTTTGGAAATGTATGTAGGAGTGTAAACTTGCTCTTGTTTGCCCAAATAACCTCCTCCTTAAATCTGTTCCCCTAAGTTTGATCCTTCCAAAGGAAGTTTTGGCTTCAGGCTAAGTTCAGTGGCTGTTAGAAATCAGCCTTATGTCAGGCGGACAGCTGTGTGAATGCAAAAAACCAGGCCAGCGTTTCACTTTTTCACGAGACGCCCAAGTGTCATGACACACTGGTCAAAAAAGCAGCGACTAAGTGTCCTGCTTTAGTCAAAGCGGTGTTACCAGTTGAGTCCCAGAATGGGCTTGCCAGTTTCCCTTTCACTCATTCATTCATTCTCTCCCGCACAGATCCCATTCATTCATCTTTTCATTAAGCATTTGATGCACGCCCCGTCACTGCCCCCCACCCTGCAGACACGCACCCACCACTGCCAGAGGGTCAACCTAAGCACCACAGGTGGCTGCCATGGAAAAGGATGCCTCCGGAACCTCAGCTTCCACAGAATGTTCAGGCCATATCATGTAGCTAAAAACCAGTTTTTCCTTTGGGAAGGGAGCATGGTGTATGGAAGGAACATGAATTTACGAACCAGACAGGCCTGGGTTTGAATCCCTCCGCCATAACGTACCAGCTGGTCATGTCCAGGAAGTTCTTTTGAGCTTCACTTTCTTCATCTTTAAATGGGGGTGACCATTTCTACTTTGTAGGGTTGTATGATGATTGAATACAACACACAGCCTGATGACTGGTACGTTTGAACAAGGCGTTGAGCAGGTGCTGCTTCCCTTCCCATTTCTTCATTTCCAAGATGGTGGGGATTGGGCTCAGTAGGCATTTCCTCTTGGAAAAGATGGAATCCTCACCATACTAATACTAGAGAAGCAGAGGAGTTTTCCATTGCCAGCAGCCCCCGTGGGGCAGCACCTCGATGCCAGGGTGTCTGGCTCAGCACCTCCCAGCAGCTGGGTTGCAGGTACCCAGTATTCCACCATTGCCACAGAGACTGCGTTTTCCGCTGTGACTGGCGCTCATCCTCTCGATGACGCGTGTGGCTCCCGAGAGAGAGCAGCCCCATGGCGTGGCCAAGAGAGGAGCAAACTATCATGAGGGCATTTACCCTCAGATGCCATTATTCTATTGCCAAACTCATGACCTTTGGGGAATTTGGAAATGTACCACTCTGTGGGGGTGGGGGAGACAAAGAAATTGAAGATTGAGCTTTATATGTAAAGGGCTTTTATTTTTTTTTATTTTTTTATTTTTTTAATTTATTTTTATTTATTTATCCCCCCCTTGCTGCTTGTGCTGCTGTGTCCATTCGCTGCGTGTCTTCTCTGTGTCTGCTTATCTCCCCCTTGCTGTGAGGTCTTGTCGCATCAGCCCACGGTGCCGCGGCCAGCCGGCCTGCCCTCACAAGGAGGCGCCGGGAAGCGAACCCGGGGCCTCTCATATGGTAAACGGGTGCTCTATCCATTGCACCACACCCGCTTCCTGCCGTGAGGTTGCTGCATCAGCCCACTCCACCGCTCAGGTGGGCGTGCCCTCACAAGGAGGCCTCGGGATGCGAACCCGGGCCTCCCATATGGTAAACGGGGGCTCTATCCACTGAGCCACACCCGCTTCCCAGGGCTTTTATTTTAATGTGTTGAATTGGGTCTGGATTTTGTGTAACCTTCAGAGGAGGGAGTCCTAGGAGATTTAATTAGATCCTTGAGAGGTGCTGAAGTTTGTGACGTCGAGGCTCATTTTCTCTTATGTCCATTGAGGTAGGGAACCTTGGAAATGAGATTTCTGAAAGATGGAGACTGTTGCCATGGTGAGAATTTGGTTTAGTTACTTGGCCTTTTATTTTGTTGTTTTGTTTTTGGAAAGGGAAAATTAGAGTAGACTAAATCAAATGGTTCAGTGGGCAGAGAGGAGCGTGTGTGGTCTGGTTGTAATGCTCTAATGGGCTGCTGAGATAAGGCAGAAAGGGTTGCAGTGTAGTAAGTAAGTCGTAAAGGCTTTAGGAGATAAGAACACACAGGAGGATGCCTACACAGTGTATTTTTCTTAATAGCCTCGTGCTGTTAAGATCTGACTTATTTCAAGCTAAATTTCTCACATTTGAGTTTTTGAGTCCAAACTCTGGACTGGATACCTAGAAGCATGCACAGCAAAAGGGAAGGCTTTTGGAAAGTTTTCTGCTGTTGGCAGAGTTTGTATTCTCAAGTTCAAGGAATCAACATTTACATTAACTTAGATGATAAAAAAACCTCAGAATTTGCATAAAGGATCCTACAGCATTCTTACTGCATTGTTTTCGCAAATCTATACTTTATGTCTTTTGTCATGTAGCCAGCTTATACTTGGGTGCTCCCCAGAACAAGAAACTGGGAGAGAGTGAAATGAATCTAAAAAATACAATTTAACCTCAAGAAGCTGACAGTACAGTAAGGGAGATAAGACTTATATGTGAACAACTTAAACACAAGGGACAAAATTAAAAGTGTCATATCTTATAAATCAAGTCATACTGGATTTAGTGGGTGGAGAAATTCCTTTCCCTTGAGGAAGTCAGGTAAAGGCATGGATGAGATTTATCTGAGCTTGACTTTGAAAGGCTGGAGTTCAGGCCCGTTCCTTCACTCTGTCAACCGGCAGTGTTCCCTCTGTGGCTGTCATCCATTTCTCCCCCAGCTCAGCCATCAGCAGGAGTTCCGTCTTCCTTGAACGCCATCAACTATCTCCATCTCCTCTCTCATTCCTTCCCGTCCTTACCCTCTCCCCAATTTCTTAAATTCTGATGCAGCCAGTAAGATTTTTTTCACCTTTCAGAAGATGACTATGAGAATTCAGATGAGGGCTTGTCTTTGTAGGAAAATACCAAGGCAACGTGGCTACAGTTGACTGTGAACTTCCACCAGGTTTTAGCGGCACCCGCATTACCAAGGGCTTTCACTGAGCACTCTCTATAGGTAGGGCCCTGGATTTCCCATTTTTGTGTTCTAATTTATTATAAGTCCGTCCTTGACTTGAGCTCAATATCAATATTGAAGTTGCACATGGTCATTATAATATTAATGCAGTAGAGGCAATGAGGCCTGAAGTTTAGTTTCTTCTTCTGATGATGATGATGAAGCATAAGAAGTCATTTTCTTCAAGAGCCCAGGCTGTACCCAGTATTAGCAAGCATCGTCTGGGCTATTGCTTTCTAAATATTTTACATCTTCAGCTTTGGCCATTCCCATTCAAAAGAAGCACTGCTGCCTCACAGGAGACTCAATTCACTTCGTTCTACAGATACTGTGTATGACCTGAATATAGTGACGCTAGTACTCTTGTAGGTCATTGGACAGTCACAATTTAAAGAAAACCCAGGGTGACTGCTTTAGAAAATAATAACTTAGGCAAATGATTGCACTCTGTTGTGTGCGTTTGAATTTTTTGCATATTAACTTTGCTTCAAGCAGGGAATGAGCTGTTAGAAAGCAGCCTGACACAGGTTTAGACAAAGCACTGGCTGAATCATAAACTCCATAACCTTGCAGCATCAGAGTAGCCGCTCCGTGGCCCGCGAGGATGCAAGCATGGGGAGGGAGTGCTCTCCAGCTCCTTATCCACATCAGTGGGATTTAGCCTTCTACAGTCATTTCAGGTTCTCCTCCAAAAAGTGCCTCTCAGCACTCAGCACCGGGCCTTGTTTGGTTCTCTAATTGGCTAACGATAGCAGGTCTTCTAGCTCCAAATTCCTTGGGGGACGAGACCTCAATTTAAGTACACAGTAGTTCAAAATGGAAAATGGGAGTAAGGGGGAAGGAGGTCCTCTAGAGGTCATGACGCCTCCGTGTTCGCAGAAAGTAAGAGGCTGAGGCAACGTTAGAATTCATCCTCTATCTCGTAGTCTCCATTCAGTTCAAGATCTTCCCTCGTTTCTGGAGACTTAATGCCCATCCTTGGCAGCCAAAGCATGTAACTGAACCCAAGCCCAGCCTTGAAGGGCAAAGCTTTGAATACGAAAAGCACGTTTTTAGAGTAAACTGAAACCTGGTCCTTGCCTTCTCTCTCTCATCCAGCATCAGCCCAGACACAGCTGCCACAGAATGCCAGCAGAGGGAGCACAATTTTGTGCAGCTTCTACAGCACTTAACAGTTGTTTAAAAAATAAAATAAATAAAAACAAAACAGAAAACATCGACCCAAGATATGTGAGCCGGAGGGGCAACCAAGGGCTGGGGTTCTGCATGTGTAAGAGCTCCTAAAATTGTATTACAACAGCCGTAAGCCTACAGAACCCAGCTTTTTAAGTCCCCTAAACGGCAAGTCAAATCTTAGACTTTGAAAAAGTAGGTGCTCTCACAACTGCAATTACCATGCTGGTATTTTTTAAAAATTTCTTTTTGTTGTTGCTGTGCTTTGCATGTTGGGGACAAAAGCAAAGGCCACTCTGTGCAGCAGAGCACCTGGTCTGGGTAAGCCGTCTCCTGCTGATTTGCAAACGGCGGGGCAAAGTTGACTTCGTTTTGGAAAATAAATGTCAAAGAAAGTCAGAGTCCTTTATTCCTTAGCAGGAACTATCGATCCTGTGACACTGTTTGATCATACGGGCTCTTTCTAGTATGTTAAATAGCTGAGGTATATTTAACCAATTTAGGTGAATTTAGATGCTACCTGTGCCATTTGATTGGCTAAACTTACAACTCCTATATTGTTGTAGCCAGTTCTTTCATTCAGTAACCAATATTTATGAAGCCCCTGATGTGTGCCAAATATTCTGCCAATGTATGAAGTGGGTTTTAAAATTAGACACTTCTGGGGTCTACCAGAGCTACCAACCAGCTGTGAGACCTGGGACAAGTTATTTAACCTCATCGTCCTCAATTTCCTTATCATTTAACTGATAAGCGTTATTACAGAAATTTAATTGACAGACTACATGACATGAACTCAGTGCCTGTCATAGGACAGGGCCCAAGTCATTGCTAACTCTTGTTACTGCCATCATCAGATTCCTCGTTCACATCTTTAGGGTACCTATTTGGTGAGGGGAAAATGTTTGACGACAACTTCTTCATTAGCATATTTAATAATGAACTGGATTTAGAAATGGGAGACACCAAATGTGAAAGCTGCCTTTGGGGAAGGCATTATTTAAAATAACTTTAGCTTATGGGAGCAGATGTGGCGCAAGTGGGTTGAGCTCCTGCTTCCCACATGGGAGGTCCCGGGTTCAGTCCCCGATGCCTCCTAAAAACAAAACAACAGCAATAGCAAAAACAACAACAGGCAAACAAATGAAAAAACCAACTCAGGGGAGCTAGTATGGCTCAGTGGTTAAGCACTGGCTTCCCACATACGAGGTCTGGGGTTCAATCCCCGGCCCCGATACTTCAAAAAACAAAAAAAAAACCCAAAGCTATAGTTTATTCAAGAAAGACACTAAGTAACTCAGATTTCACAAGTCTATACCACCCTAAGGCTGTGTTTGTATTTGAGGAATACTAATTGTGATACCTATAATACTTCCTTCCTCAACCTCCCACCCATTCTCCAACATATTTGTTCTTGTGCCTTGTCCTAGGATGTCACAGAGGTGCTCCTAAGCCCCTCACCTCCCCCCACCACTCTCTCTGTTCATAGTGTGGCCCCCAGACTGCTTTTTAGAATGTTCCATCAGCCCCTGTTTCTTCCCTGTGATATCACCAGGGTTGGCGATTGGTCATTCTTTGACTCTGTTGTCAGGTAGAGGTAGAGAAATGTGTCCCCTTCCCTTCCTGTGTGTTTCAACTTCCCTTATGCCCTAAAACATGGCAGGCTCACATTCTTTGCTCTCACTGACCCTTCCCACCCCTCCTCACCACCAAGCTCCTAGGTTGGTAGATGCTCCCAATGTGACGTCCCTTTTCACTGACGCTACTCTGTCCCCTATTCAATACCCTACCAGTTCACCTTGACTCTCTGCTCAGGGTCAGTTCCTTCCACAAACTGCAGGCTGTGTGGAAAGTTCAAGAATTATTGAACTTCAGAAACGGTGTGGGTGTCCTAGACTTGGAGTGTTTGCTGTCAGGAGTGTTTCTCTTTGTCCCATGAGGCTCACCAAACAGGCCTCCATGGAGATAGCAGATCTATCGACTACCTCACAGGCTACCCAGACTTGCCTAGAAGAAGCCTGACATGCCCACATTCACTGTTGGTTTGCAAATCAGGTCCTCCAACTGGGCTTCTAGTGATGCGTAATCTAATGAAGGAAAGCTACTGACCTGGGATTTTAGAGAAAAGGTTGCTAACCTGACACCACAGCTAGCTGTACAGTATTTGGCTGTGGGCATTTTAGTCATCTATTTGTCTTTTCAGTATTTTCAACTAAAATTCCTAAGCACCTTTCAATACCTAATTGAAATGATGTATGAGCAAACAAGATATTGTAAATGGAACCATCTTCAGCATCCAGGGGGTGATGCAGATACTTTTTTAAAACGTTTTATTTTGAAGAGCTTTCAAAATTACAGGACAGTTACAAAAAACAACACAAGGCCCCTACAGAGAACTGCAACCCTGTCGCCCCTCAGATACCCAGATCCACCATTTATAACATTTTGCCACATTTGTCAGAACTTTCTATCTATCCGTCCATCTATTTATCCATCTATCAATCCATTTTCTGAACATCTGAGTGCAGGTTATATACATCACACTGCTTGAACACTTAATACTGCTATGTACAATTCCTAAGAACAAAGATATTCACTTATGTAATTACCTTAAGTGCAGTTATGAAATTCAAGAAATTTAACATTGTTATGAGGCTCGCAGTCTATTTTCCAATTTTTTCATCTGTCCCAAAAATGTATACCTTTGAGCCTTTGCTCCCTCCTTGCTAGATCCCATCCAGGATCATGTATTGTATTTTGAATTGGCATTGTCTTTTTAGTTGTCTTTTTTTCACATTGTGAGAACATATCTGCAGCAAACTTTTACTTCTCAGCCACTTCCAAGCGTACCCTTTAATGGGATCAACCACAAATACTGTGGTACCCTTATCACCTTCCGTTAATAAATTTTTCCCATCTCCCCAAACAAGAACCCTATATCTATTATGCATTAACTCCCCATTTTCCCTGCCCTCCCCACCAGCCCTGGCAACCTGTACTCTAATTTCTGTCTCTGTAAGCTTGAATATACTCCAATATTTTTTGCAGTTACCATGGGGACTTAATTTTAACATCTTAAATCTATAACAATCTTGCTTGCTTCAATACCAACTTAACTTCAACAGCATGTACAAACTATATTCCTATACCCGACCCTCACCCCCATCTTTATGTAGTTCTTGTCATAAATTACATGTTTATACATTAAATCACAAACCACTGATTTATCATTACATTTTATGCATTTGCTGTTTAGATCTTGTAGGAAGTAAAAAGTGGAGTTGCAAACCAAAAATACAATACTTCTTTCATTTATACTTACCTCTCTAAATCTGCCTCGCTGGAGAGCTTTATTTCTTCATGCAGCTTCAATCTATTGTCTACTATCCTTTCCTTGCAACTTGCAGAACTCTCTTTAGCATCTCTTGTAGGGCTGGTTTAGTGGTGAC
>JAQZBX010098768.1:0-11602 GCA_029593785.1 Cabassous unicinctus
CATCCTCCATTGGATTTCAAAGACTGAGAGTCATTCTTAAGAAGATGGTTTCTTCTCCTTGGGGCCACATGGGAACCCACCCTTTCCACAGACTTGCCCAATGGCCATATTCTTGGTTCCACCCTCATCAAGCATCTGGGTGTTGACCAAGTTCCAGACCACACCCACCAAGAGTGTTGGGGTGATTGCCACACCATATCTAATACTTGGGTTAGAGTTTTAGCCCCCCTAGTACAGTGAGGTGAAGACAACATTCCCCCTAACCTATGGCATACAGGTTCAACTCTCTCAGAGCAACGAGTTGACCACCTGGCCTTCCCTAACCTTTGGCAAACAGGTTCAACCCTCTCAGAGCAATGGGTTGACCACCTGGCCTTCTCTAATCCATGGGGGCAGGTACACCCCTCTCAGACTTATGGGGTGTTGAGCTTAACCGCCCTAATCTTTGAGGAATGTGCTCCACCTTCCCTGCACCCTGGGGTGGCAAAACTCTTCCTGAACATTGGGTGGGGATATCCACCCTCTTCAACTGCTGGGGAAAACTCACCCTCTCTGCACATTGGGGCATCAAAACTTTCTCAGAACTTTGGGTAGGAACATCCACCCTCTTCAACTGCAGGGGCAAACTCACCCTCTCTGTACACATGGGTAGGGCTCCTCTCTTGGCCCAAGGAGATGTCGTAAGTCCAGATCTCCGCTTCCATGGTTTTCTTCTTAAAGCTGATTCTCCTTCAATCTCTCCTTTCCATGTCCTCTTTTGTCCAAGCTGACAGTGGTTTTGCTCATACAGCTCTGTCAAAAACTTTGTTGGTTTAGCATGCAGGAAGCGGGGGTCCATGCCATCAGACAGTAAGACTTTCCACAAGTCTTTCCAAGATAACTGCATCTTCAATTCTGAGTTACGAGTTCTAAGTTTAGTAAAGTCTTCAAATAGGGCATTTTCATCTGGGAATTTGATTTCCAGAAACTTGGAAGTTCTGGAATCAGTTTCTGTTTTCTTTGTGCCCAAAAGTTCAGTTCTTAGTGTATTTCGCTCATCTAGTATTTTGCTATAAGCTGCAAGGAGAAGCCAAGCCACATTCTCCATGTTTACCTTGGAAAGTTCTTCAGCTAAATGCTCCGGTTCGCCATTTTCAAATTCTGTCTTCCATATAACACCAGGAGTTAATCTCATTAAGTTCTCTGCAACTTTAAAACATGGATTGCCTTTCCTCCAGTTTCCAATAAAAGTTTCATCATTTACTTCTAAGGCATCATAGAAAGTCTCTTTAGCATCCATATTACAATCAACAGTTTCTTCAAAGCAATCTAGGCCTTTTCCATCAAGCATTTCACAATTCCTACAAAAAATACCCCTTACCATTTATAAAACCATTCCAACATTTTGGTAATTACAAAAGCAGTTCCCGCTCCTTGGTACCAAATTCTGTATTAGTCAGCCAAAGGGGTGCTAATGTGAAATACCAAAAATGGTTTGGTCTTTACAAAGGGTATTTATTTGGAGTAGAAGTCCACAGATACCAGGCCATAAAGCGTTATGTTTCTTCTCTCACCACAGTCCATTGCCATGTGTTAGAGCAAGACAGCTGCCAACGTTTGCCAGGGTTCAGGCTTCTGGGGTTCCTCTCTTCCCGGGGCTGCGTTTCTTTCTGGGCTTAGCTCCTGTTTCCTCCACAAGGTCAGCTGTAGATGATCAGGCGAACGGCTTGCTTCTCTTCTCCAGGGTCTTTCTTTCCAACATCAAAACTACTTCTCAAAAGACTGCTTCCCAAAACTGTTCTTGCCATGCCTTTTATATTTGATTTCCCACCCACCAAGGGGTAGGGCTCAACACCCTTATCATAAGCTAATCATGCCCAGATTAACAGATCAGTTTACAAGCATGATCCAATTATATTTTTGGAATTCATAATTCCATCAAATTGGCCAACGGTTACATACAGTATACCAATGATAATTCTCGCATCTTGACCTCAGCCAATGTCATCCATTTTTTGGCGTATGTTTCAACCAGTCACTGGAAGAACTGTTAGAGCTCCTTTTAACTGCTCAATCTAAAACAATGCATGCAGAATCTCTGCTTAGTGCCTCCATATCAAGAAATTTAGCCTGATCTAACTTTATATTCCTTCCACCACTATCCTACACCTTTAGTATCCATTCCCACATATATTCCCCTGATTTCTGTCTATATAAGTTGGAAAACTCTTACAGTATTTTTGGAGAATAGCATACTTCCTCATGGGTCACACTCTGAACTTCACCATTGGTGGCTTATTGTGACTTTATTTATAGGTCAGAAAGAAAAGAATTGTGATGGAGGTGGATAAGGAGTAGTATTAGAAGTGTCTTGCAAGCCAATTGCCTCAGGGCATTGCATTGCAGATTCATCTGGTGAGAAAGAATTAATCTTTTCACATGTCACATCAACTCATATATTATGTGACCTGAAAAGTTTCTAGCTGTGAGGGGCCAATAGGAGAAATCTCTGGAATAGGCCCAGGCTGACTTGCAAGCTGTTCCGCCATTTTGACCATATGACACAAAAGATATGATGCTGTTTGTAGTGATAGAAGAGGACAAGAATAGTGTTTGGAGACTTTGGGAGTTATCTATAAATAAATCACAAATACAGACACTTAGGATTTGGCAAAGTCCACCCATCCCTCCACAGTGGAAAACTTCTATCCTTATAAGTAATTGGGTTTGACTTGTTACTTCGTTGTAGTAGAGAATGAATGCTTGACCATGGGCCACAAAGTTATCATGTAACTTTAGCTGTCCAACATGAACAGGGTGGTGTCTGACCCACCAACTCATGAAGTTGTGTGTACGTAGAAGTACTCCATCATCAAACAGAAGAGATAGCCTTGCCCAGTGGTGTTCTTAAGTGATCCTTGTTGTATGTGGGGCAGAATACAAATACTGAGTACAAAGACTGAGACTGAAGAATTGTGGAAAGATGCATCAGAATAAGCAGGTAGGGCCAAACCTCTCACAAAGAGAATGGAGATAGTGTCAAAGATGTCCAAGGGACCGGCTCTGAAGACACTGCAGACAAGGACAGTGCTACAAAACTCCCAGGAGGTTGACAGACAGAGAGATGAAGAACCTGAAGTGATAAATGCTAGTTACCAAACTGCTGCAGTGGCCAGGAAGTGTTCTCCTCTCCCGCCACAAAGGTATTAAACTGGGGTAAAACCCTTGGCTCACTGCAGCTGACTGAGAGGGGAACAGACATCTTTCTCCCTGACAGCTATTCCAAGGGAAAGGGGAGAGAGAGTTGGGGGAATTTTCTTCCGTGAATTTGGCTAGCAGAGCCTGCTTCGAATCTCAGCCCTGGCCAGACAAAAGCACAAGAAACTGGATATTGAAACACCTCTGTGGATAGATGCACTGATGAGCACTATCTTCTGACTTGTCTGGAAACTGCATGGGCAAATGCTGCTTTTGATTTTTTCTGTACCATAATTCCTGGGAGAAAATCTGCACCCCATTAGTGAGTTCCTGGCCAAATTTTGATAATGTAAGCTGGGCAATTTTAAAGACTTAGAATAAGTTGAACCAAATATCAAAGAGGAACTGTGAAAAAAAAAAAAACAATAGGCAAGAGAGAGCAATTGGCTCTCAGAGTAAAGTCACCAACATATTCAGATGTCTAGACATTAGAAAAAACTACAAGCCATAGTAAGAAACAGGACAAGATGGTCCATCCAAAGGGACAAACCAGATATCATGAAGAGGTATGATTGAAGACCATTCATCAATAATTATCACACTTCTCTCCTAAATAAACTCAAAGAATTAAAAAAATATATAGCTAAAGAAATAAAGGATATTAAGAAGATGCTGGGTAAGCAAAAAGAACAATTTGAAAGCATTCAAAGAAAAGTTATTGACCTTAAGTGAAAGAAAGGCATGATGGATGAGATTAAAAATACCTTAGAGGCACATAAGAGCAGGTTTGAATTGCTCAGAGACAGACTTAGTGATTTGAATATAGAAAATCCGAACTGGAAAAGACAGGAGCATAGAAAGAGAAAAGAATGGGAAAAATGGAACAGAGTCTCAGGGAATTGAATGACAATGAGAAACACACAAATATATGCATTACTGGTACCCAGAATGAGAAAAGAATGGAAAAGGGGAAGAAAGAATATTTGAGGAAATAATGACTGAAAAATTCCCAACCCTTATGAAAGACATAAATATCAATATTCAAAAAGAACAACACACCCCAAACAGAGTAAATCTGAATAGACCTAATTCAAACAACTACTATTCAGAATGAATAATATCAGAATTATTAAAGATTCAGAAAGCAGCAAAAGAAAAGAAAAGCATCACATATAAACGAACCTCAATAAGATTAAGTGCCGACCTTGCATCAGAAACCACAGAGTCATGAAGAAAGTGTACAATGTATTTAAGGTACTTAAAGAGAAAACCTGCCAGCTCAAAATTCTGTATTCAGCAAAACTGTCCTTCAGAAATGAGGACTTTATCCTTTAAAGTCTTCACAAGACAAGTCTCAATAAATTTAAAAAGATTAAAATTATACAAAACACTTTCTCTGATCATAATGGAATGAAACTGGAAATAAATAATGGATGAAAAAGGGAAATTCATATATATATCGAGATTAAACAACACACTGTTAAATAATCAGTGCATTAAAGAAAAAATGCAAGAATATTCAGCAAATATCTTGAGACAAATGAAAATGAACTTGTAGCATATCAAACTTATGGAACATTGTAAAGCCAGTGCTAAGAGGGAAATTTATAGCCCTCAATGCAAACGTTAAAAAAGAAGAAAGAGCTAAAATTGAAAATCTAACTGTACGACTGCAGGAACTAGAGAAATAACAGCAAAGTAATCCCAAACCAAGCCGAAGGAAAGAAATAGTAAAGAACAGAGAAGAAATAAATGAAATCAAGAACAGCAGCAGCAAAAAATTTAAGAGAATAAAAAATATCAAAATTGTGCTCTTCGAGAAGATCGATAAAATTGAGAAACCCTTACCTACTATGACAAAGAAAAGAAGGGAGAAGACACAAATAAATAAAATCAGAAAAGAAAGGAGGGAAATTACCACTGACCCCACAGGAACAAAAGAGATCATAAGAGGATATGATAAACAACTGTGTGCCAAAATCTAGACAATTTAGAAGAGATGGATAAATTCTTAGAAACACACAAACCACTTATACTGCCCTAGAAGAAATAGAAGACCTCAACAAATCAATCACGAGTGAAGAGATTGAAATGGTCATCAAAACCTCCCAAAGATGATAAGTCAGGACCAGATGGCTTCACAGGGGAATTCTACCAATCATTCAAAGATGATCTAATACTAATCTTGCTCCAGCTCTTCCGAAAATTGAACAGGAAAAATCGCTACCAAACTCATTCTATGAAGCCAACAATACCTTTATACCAAAATATGATAAAGATACTACAAAAAAAGAAAATTACAGACTGATATCTCTAATGAATATAGATGTAAAAATCCTGAACAAAATACTTGCAAACAGAAGCCAAAAGCACATTAAAATAATTATATACCACGATCATATGGGTATTATCCCAGGTATGCAAGGCTGATTCAACATAAGAAAATCAATAAGGTAATAAACAAATTGATAAAATGAAGAAGAAAGATCACATGATGCTATTGATTGATCAACAAAAAGCATTTTACAAAATACAGCATCCTTTCTTGATAAAAACACTCCAAAAGATAGGACTAGAAGGAAGTTTTCTCAATATAGTAAAAGTGCTAATATGAAAACCCTTTAGCTAGCATTTTACTCAATGGTGAAAGACTGAAAGTTTTCCTTCTGAGATCAGGAACAAGACAAGGATGCCCACTGTCACCATTGTTATTCAATATTGTGCTAGAACAATTAAGATAGATAAAGAAATAAAAGACACCCAAATAAGAAAGGAAGAAATGAAACTTTCACTATTTGCTAATAATATGATCTTTAAAAATTCCTGAAAAATTCACAACAAAGTGACTAGAATTTATAGATAAGTTCAGCAAAGTGGTGGGAAATGATTAATGAGCAAAAGTCAATAGCTTTTCTATACACTACTGATGTGCAATCTGAGGAGGAAGTAAAAAAATCCATTTATAATAGAGAATAAAAAAGTCAAATATATAGGAATAAACTTAAGCAAGAACATAAATGGCCTGTATTCAGGAAACTACAAAACATTGCTAAAAGAAATTGAAGAAGACTTATATAAAGGGAAGGACAGTCTATGTTCATGGATCAGAAGACTAGATACCATCAAGATGTCAATTCTATCAAAACTGACTTACAGATTTCATGCAATCCCAAATAAAATCCCAACAGCTTATTTTCCTGAAATGGAAACATCAATAATCAAAATTATTTGAAATGATAAAGTGCCCCAAATAGCCAAAAATGTCTTAAAAAAGAAAAACAAATTTGAGGACTCTCACTTCCTGACTATAAAGCATATTAGTTAACTACAGCAGTAAAAACAGCATGGGACTACCATAAAGACAGACACATTGATCAATGAAACTGAATCAAGAACTCAGAAATAGACCCTCACATCTACAGTCAAGTGATTTTTGACAAGGCTGTTAAGCTAATTCAGCTGGGACTAAACATTCTTTTCAACAAATGGTGAGGGGAGAATTGGATAACCATATCTAAAGGAAAGAAAAAGGACCGCTATCCTACATGTTATACAGAAATTAACTTAAAATGAATCAAGGACCTAACTATAAAAGCCACAACCATAAAACTTCTAGAAGGAAATGTATGAAAACATTATCAAGATCTTGTGGTAGGTGGTAGTTACTTAAACCTTATACCCAAAGCACAAACACCAAAAAAATGTCAGTAAATGGGACCTCCACAAAAGTAAACACTTTTGCACCTCAAAGAACTTTGTTAAAAGGGTGAAAGGGCAGATGACTCAATGGCAGAAAATATTTGGCAATCAGATATCTGATAGGGGTTTAATATCCTTGATATATAAAGAGATCATACAACTCAACAATAAAAAGACAAACTATCCAATTTAAAAATGGGCAAAAGACTTGAAAAGACAATTGTCCAAAGAAGAAATACAAATGGTGAAGAAACACAAGAAAAAATATTTCAGCATCACTATCCATTAAGGAAAAGTAAATCAAAAATATAATGAGATATAATTTCATACCTATTAGACTAATAAAAAGTCAGAAAACTGTAAATGTTGGAGAGGATTTGGAGAGTTAAGAGCACTTATTCACTTTTGGTGGGAATGTAAAATGATACAGCAACTGTGGAGGAATGTTTGGCAGTTCCTAAGGAAGTTGAATACAGACTTGCCATGTGACTTGGCAATACCATTACTAGGTGTATACCTAGAAGAACTGAGATCAGTGACACGAATAGGTATCTGCACACCAGTGTTCATAGCAGTGTTACTCATGATTGCCAAAATTTGGAAACAACTCAGGTGTCCATCAACTGATGAATGGATAAACAAATTGTGGTGTATACACATGATGGAATATTATGCAGCTCTAAGAAGAAATGAAGCTGTAAAATATATAACAACATGGCTGAACCTGGAAGACATAATGTTGAGTGAAGCAAGCCAGACACAAAAGTCAAATGCTGTATGATGGTGCTATTATGTACTAAATATTTTATGTATACTCTTGGATTTAATAATTTGAATATAGATCATCTGAAAATAGAATTAGTGTAAAGAATTGAAAGCTGAGGGTTAATCTGCAGAATTTTTTAAAAGGTTGTTTGTAAATGTTTGGAATTGAATAGAAATAGTGAGAGCACATCATGGTCTTTGTGACCAGCAGAGCTATTATGTGGGTATGACAGTTGTTGAAAGAGAAAGTCTAAGGACATGTATATTATTAGAAAGAAATTTAAAAAATGCTACATGGGACTGTATAACATAGTGAAACCTCATGTAAAATAGAAATATTACAAAATATAAATACAAATAAACTAGAGAGAAGGAAACAATAGCAGCTATGTAAGGTAGGGTAAGCACTGAGAGATTGAGAGGCGATTTTTGGTTCTTTGTTTTTTTTGGTTGGTTTTTGTTTTTTATTATTATTATTATTATTATTATTATTATTACTGCACTAATGAAAATGCTGTAAAATCAATGAAGTGAGAAATGAATAAGTATGTGATTATTCCAAAACCATTGATTGTACACTTTGGATGGATATATGCTTTTTAAATATGTATCAATAAAATTGATTTGTAAAAAAAAAATAGACTGAGACTGACAAATATACTGGGGATGCATTTTCTTTCATACTTGTAAGGGCCTTATAATGGCAGCAAATAAATTATCTTTGCTGCCTCATCATCATGCTGACTTAGTCACAATTCACTTTTGAGCTACCATATCTTTCAATGCTCTCCTATCCATAAGTGCATCTAGGACGACATGTACCTACATGTGATTTGGTTAAGAGCCACCTTTAGTTTATCAGAATGTTCCTTCCTACTTCTGTCCTTTGTGCTGCATAAATTCCTAGCAAGACATGTATCTCCACTTCTGCAAATGGCACTTGCTACTTCTGCATTTTATACCATAAAGCTTATTACTGCCAATCCCCAGTATTCAAGGGAAAGTCCTAGCCCTTCCCTCTGGTCACAATAAAGGTAAGAAACCTGGGACCCACACATATTCCTTCTACCCTCACCTGCACTGACCCTCCTGGGAGACTAGGTTAGGTAAGCTGTGAGGCCAGCACCACTCTCATTTTACCCTCTCCCCATCCATACATTTTTATCTAATAAGCTATCCTTTCATGCATTCTCTGCTGTCTTTTATCTGCGTTTGTGTCTCATTACCTGGAGAATTTACACATAACATCAAAAGCTGACCTCAGCGGTCATTATTCTCTGAGGGCTTACAAAGAGACTGATCCATTGAAATAGGAATTAACATAACATGAATCAATTACCACTATATATGGAATCCCTTTTAGACAGAGTACATGGGTCCTGAAACAGAGATAGAAGAATGATTGATGTTTAGCACCACTCTTAATGACCCACTGAAGTAATTAGTGCTTTCCATCTACACAAATCTGGACTGTGTGAATTGTGAGATCCTGGATCACAGAGGGGGTTTTCTACCAGGGGACCTGAGAAGAGTCCCATTTAACTTTAGGTTATGGCTGCTACAAAATTACTTTGGTTTCCTCATGATAACAGATCAATCAGCATGCTGGAAGGGGAATTTATCCTTGATCATCTGAAGGAGGTAAAACTCCTGTTGCTCAATGCGTACACAGAAGAGAGTATCATACCAGCTAACCAGGTTTATTAGTATTCTCATGCCCAATTTTGAAAGTTAATTGATAAGGGCAGCAGCCATGGTCTGAGAAGCATATAGTGATCAGATCTCTCATCAAGGAAGCTGCCAGGACTGAAGTGGTGGCACCCGATATGAGGGAAATTAAGAAAGGTTGGTAGAAGATGGAGATCATGTTTATCATTTCCAGACCAGCTGCAATGGCTGGGGATATAGCTTGTCACATTAGCTTTCCTCTTTAAGTACTCCCAGAAATATAGGTCCCCTGAAATCCACCAGGAGATGTTTCATGGCTTATATACCTCATGTGAGTCTGAATAAAAGACAATTGTGAATTCAGGTCTGTGCCATTGAGGTTCCTGACGATCACTTAAGAACTGAATCTCTCATCATCTCACCTGAATTCTCATAATCTTCCTTCAAGAAGGCTGCATCCAATTACTAGTTGATGAGGGAGTTTAAGGACCCAGCACCCTTTCCTTTATTTGGGCAGCTCTCAGAAATCCCTGCAAGATAACTAAGGCTTTGTTTCAATTGCACAACAGTGCTTCCTACTGCCATTCCTGCCCCTTTACCCACCCACAAGCATAAATCCTAAAAGCCTTCTCCAATAAATGTTCTCTATGCAAACCTACATCCCATAGTCTGTTTTCTAAGGAAGCCAATATACAGCATTGGTATGTGAATAAATTCAGTTCCTGCTCAATTCTCAAGTACCTCAATTAACTAATACATCTTTAGAAAGATAAACATTCAGGAAACAATTCTTATGACCTAGTGATATCTAGATTTATTGTTTGCAATCCTGAAAGATTAGATTTTTTGAGAGAACAGTTACCAAATTCAGTGCTAGGCACTGTAAGATAGATGTAATTAAATAGCATCTACTTTCAAATTAATGGGTTAGAGAAATATATGCAGTAGCTATTGTTAGCCATTGTTAAGGATTAAAGTTAGTTATTATTATTATTATTATTCAGTTCAGGGACTGAAACTATAAATTCTATTTTGCCAATCATTTCTCCCTATTCTGTATTCTTGAGAAATTATCTATGAGCCCAACATGGAAAACCAGGAAATTTAAATACATTTTTCTTATTAGCTTAGTCATTGTCTTATTAAGTCCCTTTTTAGGAAGCGGTTCTGTATCCTAAGCAAGGGCAGTATGGCCAATATGTTTCAATATCGCCACCAGTTTGATGTCCAGCCAGAGAATCCAATCATTGCATTGTTTATTTGTAAAGACAAAAGGAAAGGTCAGTGTCTAAGCTCTGATAGGACCCTGGTTTAGTTTACTGGGCCTATGATTGGAAGCAATAGCAAGAGGAATTTAGGTCAATTGCATGTATGTGATGGATTAACACACAGAAATTCCACCACTAGTAAATGCTCCCCAACAATACTCTAGAAACCATTCATTCAGATTAGTTTTCCCAACTTGTAAGTAAATGTGAGTGGGCAAAGAAGACTGCAGATGGAGATATGGTCAGAGGTATCCTTCCTATTTACTGAAGTTTTATATGTTACACCAATCTCCATTTTAAGCCCATGAGAGATGTATACAGGCTATGAGAGTGTAACCTTTGATGAGAGAATAGAAGGAGTTCCTTTTCCTTTCTGGCACAAATTTCTAATCAGGGGTATTGGGCCTGGAGTACTAGTTTTGTGTGTCATGTGAAAGTTATTCCAGGCAAAGAAATGCAAATACAGACATTCTACCAGCCAAGAATGCATGAAAGGACAGCTTTATTAGATCAAAGGGTCTGGGGTATGGAAGAGGGGAGTATGAGGGTAGTAGGGGAGACCCACCTTGGATCCTACGAGGCTCAGCAGAGGAGAGGGCAAAAATGTATGGGTCCCAGGTTCTTGCCTTTTTTTGACTCAGAGGGGAAGAGTTTGGCTTTCTTGCAGATGCTGTAACTTCAAGGAGATAAAATTCAGATGTTTTAGAAAGGATGGCAAAAGTAACTGAGGTGCACAACAGTTATAGGAAGTGTTTTGTCACAGTTGGGCCATGCTAACATGCAATTTAGAGACACAGTCTGTTGTATAAGAAATTTCTAAAAAGGAAACATTTCAAAGAAAGAAATACATAGATATCTTGAGATGAGAATCCAGCAAGGGGAGAGCAATAATAGCAAGGTAGCCAAAGATGCTTTGCAAGTAGGTGAGAAGTGGACAATAGCACAACCTTCAATTGAAGGTCCTCTGTCAATCTAAGATGAACATTATCTTTTTTGTATAGTTTTTCATTGTTGAATCATGATCT
>JAQZBX010098769.1:0-11546 GCA_029593785.1 Cabassous unicinctus
TGATACTGGCCTCTTTCTGACTTGGACATATTCAAATTTTAGCTGTTCTTAGGGTTATACTTTAGCCAGCAGAATTTATTAATCAGTAGCTGAAGTTGATGCCCAACCATCTCTTCCTCCCCCATTTTTGGGAAATGCAGTTTCCAATTCCAGCCACAGAATAGCTCCTAAGGTGACTTGTATTGCCAGTGGAGAATGGGCACTGGCCTCCATGGTGTGGAGTGCTCTACTTATGAATCTTCTCTGCAGATGTGTAATCTCCTCCTTCCATTCTTTCAAAGATGTTGGAAGATGCTCTTCTAGTCTCCTGGAGCCTCCAAACAGGTGTTGTAGATAGCTCTGGGTGATTACTAACTGCCTTGTAGCACAAGCTGACTCTAGAAGCTCCTTACTCTGCCACCACCTTGCCAGTTGTTCCCTAATGTTTTTAATTCATTGTCTTCTGAATGCATATAATTATCATCATATTTTGAATATTTTCACCAATAATTTCTTCAAAAAATTTTTTGACCTACTGATATTCTATTGTGAACCTGTGGTAGACTGTTTAATACATCCAAATCTTTACTCAGGCATTTTTCATATTTTTGCAGACATTTTTTGTAGTTTAATGTTTGTTTTTGTTTTGCTTCAGTTTAAGCGGGGTTTTTTTTGCCCTGTCTTTAAGCTTATTGATCTTTTCCTCTGTAGTATCTAATCTTCCCTTAGTCTATCCAATGGAATTTTGGTTTCTTATATTTTTCATCACTAGAAGTTTCATGTGATGCTTCTGTATATTTACTTTTATAGACATTATACTCATTATTTTCCAGTAAAGCATTTGGCGTATCAATATCTTTCTTAATTCAACATCTGTCTTATTTCCTGTTCTTTTTTATTGATTTTTGGGGGGTTAATCTAACATTTTCTTTATTCATATAATATTTTACTGAATCCTGAAAATTTTGAATATTATGTTGTGAAATACATGCATTTCTTTTACTTCTTTTAGAGACTGTTGGACTTTGGTTTTTCAGGCAGCTAACTAACTAGTGAATCAGTTCTTTATAACTGTGTAAAGGTAAGTGTAACCTTTACTCTAGTGTCCATTGAAAACCACTCACTAATTTTCTTGTAATAGAAAGCCTCTTTGCAAAGGGAAGACATCCCTGATGTATGAGAAGAATCTTCATCCAAATGAAGCTGTTGTGGGATCTGAGGGCAAGAGAACTATCTGTACACCTTTGAAGGCAACAAGGTAATGCATAGTACATTACAAATTGATTATCAGTTGATGTTGTTGACAACACATTTCTCTCTCTCAAAATATTCACTTGACTACTGATCATTTTTCACTAATTACTATTAATTAAGCTGCTACAAATCTTCTCAGGATGATGTTTGGCTTGCTTTAATATTTTGTGTGTACACTTTACAGTTTCAACTTATAAGTTGTGGCCCTCCATACCAAAAATCAAGTCCTTCAATTCTCAGATATATTCAAATGTATATATAATGTATCAAGAGTTTAATTTTCAGGAATCTAAGAATATGATGCTTTTCTAGTTTGTTTTTTAATTTGATAAGGCATGATTTCTCAGGTAATTCATATTAATAGTCCATCATATATTTGATTCCTAGTTCATATATGTGTTATTTCACTATAGAGTTATAAAAATGGTAAAACTACATTAGGGAAAAATTCAAATACATTGTTAATATATTTAGTGTGACCCATTTTTTTCTTTAAAAAGATAAATATTTTTTTGATTTCAGCTAAGACATGTAAACACTTTGGCAATCATTAGTGCTATCATATCAACAAGAAAAAAAACTGGAAAGTTGAAAACACATGACTTTCCTTTGATGCATCAGAGAATTCAGGTCTTAGGGAAAATTTGGGGAGTCTGGCAAACATGGAAAATCATATTACTGAGCAATAGGCTCATAGAAGCCAATACCATGACGAGGATTTTGAGAAAAATAAAAAATTCCATTTTGATGTCGGCCAGAAAGAAAATAGGAGGCAAGCTCAAATCTGCCTCCCCAATCCAAGAAATAAGGGAGATTTATAGGATGGAAACAAAGGTAGGAAGGGATAATGATAGGGATTTGGCTTGGCATATTTGATTGATTGTTTATAAAGCTATCTATGAACAGTAGAAATATGTCTGAGGACTAGATCTGATGTCTCTTGTTGAAGGAACTTGCATTTCATTTGCTTCCATCCACTCCTCTTCCCTGTAATCTTGGTTTCAAAGAAAATTTTTTGTTTTGTTTTGTTTTGTTTTTGTTGTTGATGTTGGTTTAAACAAATCAATTTTATTGACACATATTAATAAAGCATGCAGTTCATCCAAAGAGTGCAATCAATGGTATTTGTTATAGACATGTAGTTGTGCGTTCATCATTACAATCATAATTAGAGCATTTTCATTATTTCAAAAATAATAATAAACAACAAACAAACAAACAAACAAGAAAATTTCTCACTTCTCAAACTTTGAATGCTTCCACCACTGTACATAGCTGGTGTTTCTGGCTATTCAATCCCAGGTGCATAATCAATGACTTTTAGTATAATTACAATGTTGTACATTTACCATCTCAAAAATTTTACTCCAAAAAGAAAGACTGCACATCCCTTTAGCATTCTTTATTCATTTCTACATAACCACTAATCTCACATCATCTTTATAAATGTCTTAAATTTACATTTCTTATAAATGGAATCATAAAATATGTAGTACACTGTGTCTGGTCTCCTTCACTTAGTATAATGTGGGTTTTTGTGGGTTTTTTTTTTTGTTATTTGATAATATCATTTTGTAGTATTAGCTTACCTTTGTTCAGCTTCAAATAAAAACTCTCATATATACAATTCTATCCATATTCCTATATCACATAATATATTTATGTTTCACAAAATATATTTAGTTCATAATAGGACAGTCATACAGTATTTGTCCTTTTGTGTCTGGCTTGCTTCACTCAACACAATGTCCTCCATGTTCATCCATGTTGTCGTTTGTTTCACAACTTCATTTCTTCTTACTGCTGCATAATATTCCATTGTGTATATACTCCACAATTTGTTTATCCATTCATCAGTTGATGGACACCTGTGCTGTTTCCAACTTTTGGCCATCATTAACAATGCCACCATGAACATTGGTGTGCAGACATCAACCCGTGTCACTGTTCTCTGCTTCTATGGATATACACCCAAAAATGGTACTGTCAGGTCCAACAGCAAAACTACACTCAACTTCCTTTGGAACTGCCAAAAAGTCCTCGACAGAGGCTGTACCATTCTAATTCCCACCAACAGTAAATAATCATTCCCATCTCTCCACATCCTCCCCAACACTTAGAGTTTTCTGAGTTTTTATTAGCGGTCAGCCTACTAGGTGTGTAATGATATCTAATTGTAGTTTTGATTTGCATTTCCCTAATCTCTAGTGGTATTAAACATTTTTTAATGTGTTTCTTCATCATTTGTATTTCTTCTTTGGACAGTTGTCTTTTCAAGTTTTCTGCCCATTTTTTAATCAAAAACTTTGTCTTTTTATTGTTGAGGTGTATGGTCTCCTTATATATCATGCTTATTAAACCATTATCAGATATATGATTGCCAAATATGTTCTACCATTGAGTTAGCTGCCTTTTTACCCTTTGACAAAGTCATTTGAGGTGCAAAAGTGTTGAATTTGCTTTGTAAATGGAAAACTTGGTGTACCAGTTTGATATTATTGGTGAATTAAAAAAGAAATATTGGATTATGTTTGTAGACTGGTATTTTCCTCTGGGCATATTAGACTGTATTGAATTCAGAGGTTTTAATTTTACTTGCTTAAATAATGATTAAGGCTTTGGTTAGATCATGTCAGTAGGATGTTGAGTCCCCACCCCATGATGGGTGGGGATTCACAGAGAAACTGTACTGCAGAGAAGGGAGTTTGGAGTTTTAATGCTGGAGCCTAGGGAAGTAAGCACAAGAGGAGCTTGGGCATGAGGAAGGAGAGAAGGCCTTGGGAAAAGAGATGAGCCATTTGCCTGATAGTCTACAGCTGGCCTTGTGGAGCAAAGCAAGCCTGAGTCCAGAGAGAAGCAAACCCCAAGAATAGAGGAGCCCAGGAACCTGAACTCTTGGCAGATGTCAGCAGTCATCTTACTCCAACATGTGGCAACAAACATTGGTGTGGGAAGTAAATTATGTTTTATGGCCTGGTACTGTAAGCCTCTATACCAAATAAATACCCTTCTGTAAATACCAACAGATTTCTGATATTTTGCATTAGCAACCCTTTTGCTGACTAATACACTGGGTCAAATCACTGCTTGACCTGAGATGACTCTCTGGCTTGAATATTTATGATCTAAAATTCTTTCTGGATTACTCAGAAATATTTTATATTTTCAAGTTCATGATTATTTTGTGGCTTGATATTTGTAATTGTAATGGATTTTAGTTATCAGTATTAAATTATCAAATACAAACAAAACACAAAATTTCTACTTGAAAAATTTGTGATATTTTTTAATATAGAAGGAGAGGAGATAAGTTATTTGAAGTCCCAAGCTCAAAAATTCTGATTGACAAAACTAAATTCCCTGGTCTTTCAGGCTAAGAAGAAGAAGTCCTGTCAAAGTCACAATCAAACCTAGAATGGCTATAATCAGAGAGCAGCACTACACAGGGTCTCAAAATGGAGGGTTTTTTTTGTTTTTATATTTTGGACAAATATCTCTTCAAGTCTTTGTCCGTTTTTTACTTGGGTCATTTGTCAAGAGTTGTAGCATCTCTTTATATATCATAAATATTAAACCATTATCGGATATGTGATTTCCAAATATTTTCTCCCATTGAGTCAGCTGCCTTTTCACCTTTTTGACAAAGTCTTTTGAGGTGCAAAAGTGTTTAATTTTGAAGAGGTCCCATTTACCTATTTTTTCTTTTGTTGCTTGTGCTTTTGGTGTAAGGCCCTAGAAACCACCACCTACCACAAGATCTTGAAAATGTTTACCTACATTTTCTTCTCGCAGTTTTATGGAACTGCCATTTCTATTTAGGTCTTTAATCTATTCTTAGTCAATTCTTGTGTAGGGAGTGAGAAAGGCATCCTCTTTCATCCTTTTGGTTATGGATACCCAGTTCTCCCAACAACATTTGTTGAAGAGACTGTTTTGTCCTCTTAACATAGACTTGGTAGGTTTGTCAAAAACCTGTTGGCCACAGAGGTGAGGGTATATTTTTGGACTCTAAATTCTATTCCACTGATCAATATATCTATCTTTATGACGGTAGATTGATTTTATAAAAAACTGCAATCCAGAATCAAATGAGCCAGTATCTGATTGGATTGATGTGAGCACTCCTTAACTTATAGAGTAGAAAAGATGAAATGATTTCTGGAGGAATATATAAGGTAAAATCATTTTTGTACACAATGTAAAATGTGCATAAAATATTGTGAGTCATGATAATAAGCAGGAATATATGACCAACAATTAAAATTGTGATAGAAGCAGATCACAGATGACTTTTTTTCAATTAACAGTTAAAATCACATTATACCTTTTAAAAGAGGAAAAATGTTTTTAAGATGAAAACTTGAATAAAAGGGATGTAAAGGTAAATAAAGGTAAAGGATGTAAAGGATGTAAAGGTAAATAAAGGGATGTAAAGGTAAATAATAGGGAAATGGAAATTCAAAGAAAGCATCAAGTGATATTTTATTACTGAAAAATATGAAATTATTAATTTAGGATTGGCTTAAAGGCAGTCTGGACACAGCATAAGAAAGGATTGGTGGAATGAAAAGGCAGATGATTAAAAATTATTAAAACTGAAGCACAGAGATATAAAACAATAATAGTCATGGTAATAACAGTAAGAATTACAATAGCAACAATAATAAACAGGACAGAATGTGAGTGGGTGAGAGACAGGTGGGACAATATGAAATTCTGGGACACATTTGTAAGTGAATCTCAAAGAAAGAGTATTGGAATGCTAGAGCACAGGAATATTTGAATAGTATTGATTATTTCCTGAAATTGTTGAAAATCATTGAATGAAGATTTCACAAAGTGCAGTTAACAGCAAAAGGGATAAAAACAAAAAAGCACATCATAGATACTTCATACCCATTTTTCTGAATAAAGAGAATATCACCAATGCAGCCAGAAAAAAGAAACTGTATCCTCAAAGGAACAGCAATATGATGCATTACTAATCAACAGAAAATATGAAAGTCAGAAGACAGCAGAATAACTTTGTAAAGTACTAAGAAAATAACTGCCACCTGGAATTTTATGTCCATCAAAAACATCATTCTAACATGAAGAAAATATGAAGATGTTTACAGATAAACAATAGCTGAGAGTATGTTTACCAAGAGAAATTCATGGAAAAATCTTCAACCTGGAAAAAATTCATCTCAGATTGCAATAAAGAAAGAATGAAAATCTCCAGAAAGGATAAGTATGAAAGAATATTGACTGTTTAAAACAAAAAGACAATACTTTTTGATGGATTAATATTTGTAACAATGTTCAAAAAAGTTAGTAATGTTTTTGTTTTTTCATTTTTTGTGTGAGTTTTTAGGGGTGAGGTATATCATGATAACTGTACCCGTTTGATGTCACTGTCTTGTTTTGTGCAAAGGACTTCCAGCAGTTTTATTGCCATTGCTATTGTGACAAAATCAAAATACTCATACCTATTCATCCATACATATTTTTGAGCCTAGATGGTCTTACCCTACTTCCATAAAAATAGCAGCATGCAACAGACTGCTGCTGGGATAAAGAGAACTCAACTGTTTGTATTAAATCATATGTTAAAGTAATTTGCAAAAATGTAAAATAAACCATTCTTTTCAATGCATTCTTTATTTTGCTTTTACAATATAGTTATTTTCATATACTCTACTGTTGACTTTAACCTCCAATGGGTTTTTATTGCTAATTCTAAATAATTTGATGAATTTATATTTTAAATACTTTTCAAATTTAATTCTAAAATGGGAAGTATTGTTACATTTAACCTAGCTAAATAGAAGTTCTTTGAAGTCCTCGATAATTTTCAGTAGTGTAATGGGCCATAAGACCAAAAAGGTTAGAGAACCATAGTCCTACATTACCTCTGTATTAATTCCACATTTTGAGATTTACAAATTATTTGACTATGATGGGAGTGGATAGAGAATGGAGTAGATGCTTTGAAAGTGCCTTAGTACAGACTCTTCCCAACTGATGCTATTTGGGACTCTCATATTTATTTTCCACAGTAGGAAGATTATTTTATTAAAAGAGAACCATCACATACAAGGGAAGTTCAATAAGATTAAGTGCTGATTTCTCATCTAAAAGCATGGAGGCAAGAAGGCTGTGGTATTACATAGTTAAGGTACTAAAAGAAAAACACTTCTAGCCAAGAATTTTCTTTCCAAGACAGCTGGCATTCAAAAATGACAGATAATTCAAAATATTTACAGGTAAACAGAAATTAAAAGAGTATGCCAATAAAAAGCCTGCCCTTCAAGAAATACTAAAGGGAGTTCTGCAGGTTGCAAGAAAAAAACAAGAGAGAGAGAGAGTTGGAGTAGAGTGCAAGAACATCTAAAAAGACAAAAAGAGAAATAAAAACAACATATGATATACATAAACCCAAAGAAATATGGCTAATATAAGTAATTCCTTGAGAGTAATAACACTGAATGTTGATTGGATTAAACTCACCAGTCAAAAGACACAGATTGGCAGAGTGGATAAGGAAATATGACTCATCTATATGTTATCTACAAGAAACCTTAGACCCAGGGATTCAAGGAAGCTGAAAGTGAATGGCTGGAAAACATTCTTACAAGCAAACAATAATCAAAAAGAGTGAGAGCAGTTACACTAATATCAGAGAAAATAGACTTCAGTGTGAAACTATTGTAAGAGACAAAGAAAGGCACTGTATATTAGTGAAAGGAGTAATCTTTTAAGAAGAAAGAACATTCATAAACATTTATGCATCTAACAGGGGCGCCTCAAAATATATAAGGCAAACACTGGAAAAGCTAAGTGGAGAAATAGATGCCTCTACAATTATAATGGGGAACTGTAATACACCATTACCATCATTAAACAGAACATCTCAAACAGGAATCAATAAGGAAACCAAAACATTGATTAATATATTAGAATATTTAGATCTAATAGACATATCCAGAACACTACACCGAAATACAGCAGGATATACATTCTTTTTGAGTGCATATGGATCATAGTCCAAGATAGACCACATGCTAGGCCACAGAAAAAATCTCAATGAATTGAGAATCATTGGGATTACACAAAGCAATTTCTCTGACCACAGTGGAATGAAATTGGATATCAATACCAGCCAGAGAACCAGATTAGGTGCAAAGATATGGAAGTTAAACAACACATTCTTAGACAAACTGTGAGAAAACGAGGAAATCTCAAAGATATCAGTAACTACCTTGAAAAAAATGAAAATGACAACACATCAAAATGTAAGGGTACAGCAAAAACTGTTCTGAGACAGAAATTCATAGCCATAAATGCATATATCAAAACAGAATAAAGAACTAAAATCAAAGACCTTACTGTATACCTGGAAGAATTAGAAAAAGAACAACAAATTAATCCCAAAGAAAGTAGAAAGAAGGAAATAACAAAAATTAAAGCAGAACTAAATGAAATAGAAAATAAGAAGGCACTAGAAAAAATTAAAGAAAAACAAAATCTGGTTCTTCAAGATCAATAAAATTGACAAACTCTTAGACTGAAAAAGAAAAAAAAAATAGAAGATGCAATAAACAAAATAAGAAATAAGAAAGAGGCTATCACCACTGACCCCACAAAAATAAGGAGTATCATAAGAGGATATTTTGAAAAATCATATGTCAGCAAGAAGAATAAATTAGAGGAAATGGACAGATTACTAGAAACTCACAAGCAGCCTGCATTGATGAGAGAAGAAATTGATGAACTCAGGAGAACCAGTAAAAGTTAAGAGATAGACTCAGTCATCAAAAACCTCCCAACTATGAAGAGCCCAGGACAGGATGGTTTCACAGGTGAATTCTCCCAAATATTCCGGAAAGAACTATCACCAATCCTTAAACTTTCCCAAGAAATAGAAGGGGAGGAAACATTGCTTAACTCATTCTATGATGTCAAAATTACCTTATACAAAAGCCAAACAAAGATGCCACAAGAAAGGAAAATTAGAGACCAATCTCTCTAATGAACCTAGATGCTAAAATCTTCAATAAAACACTTGCTAATCACTTTCAAGAACATATCAACAAATTATACACCATGACTAAGTGGGTTTCATCACGGGTATGCAAGGATGGTTGAACATAAGAAAATCAATCAAATGTAATACAACACAAAAACAGATTGAAAGAAATAAATCACCTGATCATCTCCAGATGCACAAAAAGCATTTGACAAAATACAGCACACTTTCATGATAAAAACACTGCAAAAGAGGAATACGGAAACTATCTGAACATGATAAAGGTTATATATGAAAAACCCACAGCTAACATCATCTTCAATGCTGAAATCCTAAAAGCTTTCCCTCTAAAATGGAGAACAAGACAAGGATTCCCAGTATCACTTCTCCTATTTAACATATGTCTTAGAAATATTTTCTTGAGCACTGAGTCAAGGAAGAGATATAAAAGGCATCCAAATTGGAAAGGAAGAAGTAAAAATCTCACTGTATGCGTAAGACTGATCCTATACATAGAACGCCCTGAGAAATGTCCAACAAAGCTTCTAGAACTTATAAATGAGTTCAGTAAAGTCACAGGCTATAAGATCAATGCTGAAAAATCAGTAGCATTTCTGTAAACCACTAATGAGCAATCTGAGGAGGAAATCAAGAAAAGAATCCCATTTACAATAGTGACTAAAGCAATGAATTGCCTGGAAATAAATTTAACTAAAGATGTAAAGGACTTATATACAGAAAATTACACAACACTGTTAAAGGAAATCAAAGAATTAACTTAATGGAAGTATATTCCCTGTTCATCGATAAAAGGTTAAACATCATTAAGATGTCTATCTTACCCAAACTAATCTACAGATTTAATGCAATCCCACTAAACATCAACACAGCATTTTTCAATGAATTGCAAAACCTTACTACAAAATTATTTGGAAGTGTAAGTGACCCCGAATAGCCAAATACATATTGTAAAAGAAAAACAAAATTTGAGGAATCACACTACCTGACTTTAAAACATATTACAAAGCTACAGTGGTCAAAACTGCATGGTATTGGCACCAGGATAGAAATATCAAACAATGGAACTGAATTCAGAGTTTTCTTATAGATCCTCACATATACAGTCATCTGATATTCAACAAGACCTCCAAGACCACTCAACTGGGAGAGAAGGGACTCTTCAAAAATGGTGTGTGGAGAACTCTATATCCATATCCAAAAGAATGAGAGAGGAACACCATTTCACACCTTATACAAGAATCAACTCAAAGTGGATCAAAGATATAAATATAAGAGCCAAGACCATAAAGACCTTGGAAGATAATGTAAAGAAGCTTCTACAGGACTTTGTAATAGGAAAGGATGAGCATGAGCAATGAAAGAAAAATTAGATAAATGGGATCTCCTCAAAATTAAAAACTTTTGCACCTCAAAGGAGTTTATAATAAAGTAAAAAGGCACCCTATCGAATGGGAGAAAATATTTAGAAACCATATATCTGATAGGTGCCTAATATCCAGCAAACATAAAGAATTCCTACACCTGCAAAGTAAAAAGACAAACAACACATTTAAAATGGGCCAGCAACTTGTAAAGACACTTCTCCAAGGAAGAGATATAAATGGCTAAAAATCACATGAAAAGATGATCAACATCATTAGCTATTAGGTAATTGCCAATCAAAACTACAATGAGTACCATCATACACCAGTTAGACTGGTGGCTACTAAAAAATCAGAGGAAAGTAGGTGTTAGAGAGGATGTGGAGGAATGGGAACCTTCATCCATTGTTGGTGGGAATGTAGAATGGTCCAGCCATTTTGGAGGACAGTTTAGTGGTTTCTCAAATATCTAAATATAGAACTGCCATATGATCCAGTAATTCCACTGCTGAGTGTATACCCAGAAGAATTGAAAGCAAAGACATGAACAGATATATGTACACCAATGTCCATCATGGCATTATTCCCTTTCGCCAAAGGTTGGAATCAACCCAAATGTCCATCAACAGATGAATGAATAAACAAAATGTGGTAAATACATACTATGGAATATTACTCAGCTGTAAGAAGGAATACAGTGCTAACACATAGGACAACGTGGATGAATCTTGAGGAACTTATGATGAGTGAAGCAAGCCAGCAATTGAAGGATGAACAGAACATGACCTCAATGATATGAATTAAGGAAATTGAGCAGACTCAGAGAGCTATTGTCTGGAAGATATGTTTACAAGGAATAGAAAGTTAGAAGAATTTTGTGAGCCAGCACCTATACAGATGTAATCTATGGTAAAGTGAAA
>JAQZBX010098770.1:0-11540 GCA_029593785.1 Cabassous unicinctus
AAAAAAAAAAGAGAGAGAGAGGCCCTACCTTACACATATTTAAAAACTCAACTCAAAATGGATCAAAGACCTAAAGATATGAATCAGAATTATCAAAATCCTAGAAAAAACATAGAGAAGCATCTTCAGATGCTAGGCAATGATTTCTTAGACTTTGCACCCAAAGCACAAGCAATGAAAGGAAAACACATGTAAATGGGACCTCATCAAAATTTAAAAATTTTGTGCATCAAATAACTTCATCATGAAAATAAAAAGACAACCTACACAATGGGAAAAAATATTTCGAAGCCACATATCCAACAAGGGTTTAACATCCAGAATAATAAAGAAATCCTACACTAAACAAAAAAAAAGACAAGTAAATTTTTTAAATGGGCAAAAGGACTAAAGTAGACTTATTATTCTAGTAACGGAAGAACTTGTAACATTGATATAAAGGCAGTGGTCACCGGAGGTTCTGAGGGGAGGGAGAGGGAAGAATAGGTGTAACATGGGGCATTTTGGGAATTGTTCTGCATGACATTGCAATGACGGATACAGGCCATTATACATTTTGTCAAAACCTATTAAATTGTGTAGTACAAAGTCTAAACCCAATGTAAACTACAGACTATTGTTAGTAGCAATACTTAAATATGTTCATCAATTGTAACAAATGTACCACACTTATGAAAAATGTTGTTAATGGGGAAAAGTGTGGGAGGGGAGTGGGTGAGGTATATGGGGATCCCCTATATTTTTGATGTAACATTTATGTAATCTAAACCTTATTTAAAAATAAGAAAAATATTTTTAAAAATGGGCAAAAGACTTGCATAGATATTTCTCAAAAGGATATATACAAATGGCCAATGAGCACATGAAAAAATGTTCAAAATCACTAGCAATTAGAGAAATGCAAATCAAAGCCAAAATGGGATACCATTTCACACCCACTAGAATGCTACTATTAAAAAATGGAAAATAACAAGTGTTGGAGAGGATGTGGAGAAATAGCAACACTTGTTTATTTTTGGTGGGAATTTAAAATGGTACAGCCCCTGTGGAAGACAGTTTGGCAGTTTCTCAACAAGTTAAGTACAGAATTACCATATAACCCAGCAATCCCACTGTGGCAGTTTGATATTATTGATGAGTTCCAAAAAGAAATATTGATTATGTTTGTAAACTGGTCTGTTCCTTTGGGCATGATACCCTTTGATTGTATTAAATTCAGAGGTTTCACTTTTACTTGATTAAATGAAGATTAGGGCTTTGATTCAGCTATGTCAGTAGGACATTGAGTCCCCATCCCCTTGGTGGGTGGACACTCACACAGAAAATAACATGGCAGAGGAGAGAGCTTAGTTTTGACGTTGGAGCCCCAGGGAAAGAGCCAAGCTGTTCACCTGATACTTTACAGCTGACCTTGTGGAGACAGCAGAGCAGCTGAGCCCAGAATGAGATGAGCCTCAGGAAGAGAGATGACCTTTATGCCAGCCTACAGCTGAGATTGGAAGAAGGTGGAACCATGGAGCCTTAAGAGGAAGAAGAAGGCTGAACCCTTGCAAACATTGGCAGCCATCTTACTACAACACATGACAATAGGCTTTGGGTAAGAGAAAGTACCTCTTATGGTACCTTGAGTTGGACTCTTTAGGGCTTTGTGACTCTAAGCTTTTACCCCAAATAAATACCCTTTATAAAAGCCAACAGATGGCTTCATTTTTGAAGAAGTTTTGGATTACAGAAGGGTTATAACTGTGGCAGGGGAGGATCATTGGTGCGGGGTGTCAGTGATGGGGGATGCATGGGAGAAGGTTCACCTGGGATATACCTATAAGACATATAAATGTGTTCAAATGTTTATGGGGCATTGTCAAGGTGAGTGAAGATTCACACAACAACTGAAAAAATATTGAATTCCCATTCTGGGGAACTCTGCCACATTCTCTAATGGAACAGCAAGAACCCCCTGAGGACAGGGGCAGTGACTAGTGAAGGAGGATGGACCATTGACGGGCCCTTGATATTGATGACTGTACTTATGAACGTTTACTTATGAAATTGAAACTTAGCCTAGTATTATAGGGTGCCTAAGAGTCACTGCCTGAGAGCCTTCTTGTTGTTCAAATGTGGCTTCTTTCTAAGCCAAACATATAAATGCATTACCTTCCCCCCAGCATGGGACATGACTCCTAGGGATGAGCCTCCCTGGCACCGAGGGATTACTACCAAGCACCAACTAGCAATGCAACTGGAACAAGACCTTGACCAAAAGGGGAAAGGGGAAAGACAAATGAGTTTGTATGGCTAAGAGACTTCAAAGTGAGTCAGGAAGTCATTCCAGAGGTTACACTTATGCATGTCTCAGCAGGATCTCATTGACTGCCAAAGTAAATATTGCCTCAAATAGTGGAGCTCCTGAGGGCTCTGGAGACATCCAGACGCTATAGGCAGGCAGAGAGCTCAGGAGTTTGGTGCCATGCCAGTGGACCCTACTTGGGAATTTATGTTCCCCAGTGTGACAGAGTTGGACTCAACTGTGATTTCCCTACACTTGGCTCTTCTGCCCCTTCTATTTGAAGCTATACTTAGCACTAGAGTTGATAGGTATATGTCCAAGAGACTTAAATCTTTGGGCTGTCCATGTGCCAGCTGGGCCCTGAATCTCAACAGAATTGCAACAACTACTCTACAGTTCACTGGACTCACCCAGGACAACTAACAAGGAGTGATAATGGGCAACGACCATCCCAAGGAACAGAGAGAGTCTGCAACTGCAAGCAAGATACTCCCATCCATCTGCCCCATGGGATCTAAACCCCCTCTCAATTAGAGGTGGAGTGGGCATCACCATCCCAGAGTCCTCAGGATTGGGGAATGAACGATGGACTAGAGTAGACTTACTGGTATTCTACTATAGACTTATTGTGATTCTAGCAATGGAAGTACTTTTATCATTGATGTGGAGGCAGTGGCCACTGGAGGTTTGTTCTGAGGGAAGGGAGAGGGAAGAACAGGTGTAATATGGGAGCATTTTCAGGACTTGGGAATTGTCCTGAATGACATTGCAATGCCAGATACAGGCCATTATATATCTTGTCATAACTTACAAAATCGTGTGGGAGAGAGTGTAAACTACAATGTAAACTATAATCCACACTTAGTGGCAATGCTTCAAAATGTCTTCATTAATTGTAACAAATATACCACACTAATGAAGCATGTTGCTAATGTGGGGAAATGTGGGAGGGGTAGGGAGTGGGGCATATGGGAATCCCCTATATTTTTTATGGAACATTTTTAATCTAAGTCTCTTTTTTAAAAAATAAAAAATTAACAAAAAAGCCAACAGAGTTCTGGTACTTTGCATCAGTACCCCTTATGGCTGACTAATACCACCACTTTTAGATATATACCCCCAAAAATTGAAAGCAGGGACTCATATTTGCAGAGCAACATTCATAGAAGAATTATTCATAATTTACAAAAGAGGGAAGCAACCCAAGTGTCCATATACAGAAGAATGGATAAACAAAATGTGGTATATACATACAATGGAATATTATTCATATATATAAAGGATTGAAATTCTGATATGTGCTACCACATGGATGAAACTTGAAGAAATTATGTTGCATGAAAATAAGCCAAACACAAAATGACAAATAGTGTATGATCTCAGTAATATTAAATAATCAGAATAAGCAAAGTCATAGAGTCAGAAATTATAATACAGGTTCCATGGGCCTGGTGTAGGTAAGGAATGGGGATTTAATGCTTAATTGGTACAGGGTTTTTGTTTAGGATGATGGAAAAGCATTGGTAATAGATGGTGATTATGATAGCACAACCTTGTGAACATAATTCATGCCATTGAATTACATATTTGACTGTAATGAAATGGGAAATTTTAGGCTGTATATAGATTTCTAGAATAACAATTTTAAAAACCATAGATTTGTACAACACAATGATCTCTAATGTACTATAGTAAAGAGCATAATTATAATGATATTGTTTCATCAATTGTGACAAAGGTACCACATTAATGCAAACTCTTAATAATAGGGAAAACTATCTTGGGGTGGGGGAGCTCAGTCTTTTCTGCATGATTTTTCTGTCAACCTATTACTACTCTAATGAATTTTTAAATGAAGTGGTGATAGTAGAGCAACATTGTGAACATAACTTAACAGCACTGAATTATATATTTTGTTGTAAAAAGTGAAATTTCAGCTTGTATATATATTACTGGAATAAAAATTTTTAAAAACATAGGACTGTACAACACAGTGAACCCTAATATAAACTATGGTCTATAGTTAATAGTACAATTATAATAATATTCTTTCATCAGTCATAACAAAAATACCACTCTAATACAAAGTATTAATAATAGGGGTTCTACTAGGAATGCAGTATTTTCTGCATGATTTTTCTGTAAACTAATAATAAAAAATTACATATGAAAAAGGAAGAAAGGAAAGAAGAAAGAGTGGGGGAGGGAATGGGGTGAGAGGGAGGGAGGGAAAAAATAAAGGAGGAAGGAAGGAAGGGCGGGGGGGGGAGGATACAGAGAAGAGAGGGAGCTCTTCCTTACAACAAAATGCTAGCCATCAGAGTAAAAGTAATGATAGAAAAACCACATTTTGATACACTAAAATACTAATTATTTCAAGCAAACATCAATTGATGCTAAAATTAGTGGGTGAAAATTTTATGAGAATAGCATTTCTACATAATTTCAAAATATCCCCTCAATTATTAATCATTAATTCTGAAGGAAAAAATGATAACTTTAAGTCATTAGTGAAACATGCAGACACTACCTTAACTAAGTGATCAAAATTAATATCCCCAATAAAAGGACAAATCAGCTTCATGTTCTTCTTGATACAATACACTATTAATGAACATGTCTTTTATGTAATATTCCTGCCAAATATGTAAAAACAGAACCTAATCATGAGAAAACATAAGGCAAACAAATTGAGGGGCATTCTACAAAATAAATGGAATTTAATCTTCAAAAATGTCATGGTCATGAAAGAGAGAGAAAGGCTGAAGAACTGTTCCAGATTAAAGGAGACTAAAGTGATATGAAAACTAAGTGCATGATCTCAAATTGAATCTTAGGCACAAAAACACACTTGCTATAAAGAATATTTTGAGGGCAACTGGTGAAATTAGGTAACAGTATTGTATCAATGTGTCAATGATAAATTTTCTAATTTTGATTCTTGCACTGTGGTTATTTAAATGAATGCTCTTGTTTTTAGGAAATATACACTGAAAGTATTTAGGAGTATATGTAAGCAGAGAGAGACAGAGAGGAGAGAGAATGATAAAGCGAATGTGCATGTGGAAGAAAGTATATGGAAGTCCTTTTAACTATTTTTGCAACTTCTCTGTAAGTCTGAAATTATTTTAAAAGTTTATGAAATCATTCAATTATGAAGTATCACACTAAATAAGTTATAAGAATTCAAGGATGGGGAAGTTGGGACATAAAGAGTTTTAATTAATTTCAAAATTATTTAAAGAGAAAATATTAAACACCTTGGGGGCTGTTGACATTTTTTGTTTCTTTTCATATGGAAGAAGCTCAATTGTGTAACACTTCTGGTATTTCTCTGTCTCTTTACTCACTCCAGCCCAAGGGAGGCCTAACGACTTATGTGACTGGTAAATAGGAGCAGGATAAACTGGGTATATTAGACAGGGTTCTCTAGAAAAACAGGACCAATGGGATACATGTGTGTAGGTATACATGGAGGCTTTGTCCACAGGGAGTACCTTTCTAGCAGCAGGACTTCACGATGATCATCTTTAAACAATTCAGAAAATTACAAGATCAACTTGAGCATTAGCAAAGGTGCAAAGTCCTCTTGGGCACTGGCAAAGGTATGAGAACTGCATAGACATTGTCAAAGTCATATGGGATACTTGGATGCTATCAGCAGGCAAAAGCAGGATAATGTCTAGCAAGGAAATGCTGGACCTTCTAGCCTCAACAAGAATCAGGCTTTAAGAAGACATATATAGTCTTAGTGAAAAGTTTGCTGTAGGCTTCCTCTTAGACATATGGGACTTAAATCAGTGGTCTAATTTAGAGAAAGTTTTTCCATATAGAGGATAAAACAATATTTGTTTTTAAACTCCAAGAAAACTGAGGTCCACACATGCTACAGAGTTGAGATGTGGTTCTGAGTTTAAATTTTCAGCTCCACTTCAATGTAAGCTGCTTTAAATTATCAGTCCCAAATTTCATTCTGCATTCAGGGTCAAGAAGGGAAAGAGCAACTAAAAAGACAATGACGATTCAATGCATACGTGCTACTGGACAGGAGCTAACAAGGAAGGAGAAAAGGCTCAAAAGGACATTATTGGGACAGATGAAAAAATTGGAATATAGACTGTAAGCTTTATATCAATGTTAAATTTCTTGAACTTGATAATTGTACTTAAGGTGGTTACGTAAGTGAACATCTTTGTTCTCAGAAAATGTACATGGCAGTATTAAGTGTTCAAGGAGCATGATATATACAACCTACACTCAAGTGTTCAGAAAATGGATGGATGGATAGATAGATGGGTTGATAGATGGATTGATAGATAGAATGATACAGCAAATAAGGGAAAATGTTAAAAATTGGTAGATCTGGGTAATTTGGGGGTATATAGGTAGACTGGAATTCTCTGTATTGGGTTTGTATTATTTATGTAACTGTCCTATAAGTTTGAAAGTATTTAAAAACAAAAAGTTTTGAAAGAAAGGTAACACTGGGGACACATATTTGCCTTACTCCCAATGCTTTCTTCCATGTGAAGGGTACTCGGTGTATTATTTCTATTTTATCATTGCGCCTATACTCACTCCATCCCAAATGTACTAAATGACTTAGTATATTTGGAACAGATAAATTGTTCATGCTAGTCTTATCAACTCTCTTACCACTGTCCATGTATAGAGGCCTATAGGGGCCCAGCAATGCTTGTAGCTGAGTGCGTTAGCCTCCTTAATTGTGGGGTTCAGTTTTAGTAGTGTGGAAGATAGAGTTGATTTACAAGTGGGTAGGGAAAGCTCTATATTTCTCCTTGGGGATGCCTGGATGTCTGCTTTTAGACTCTTAACCAAGATAAAGGCAGTACAATATATGATATGCTGTTTAGAGTCCATAACTCTCCAGGTGAAAACCAAGGCCAGTTTATTTATGGTTTGCAATTGGCCTAGGTGAAGGACAAGCCAGAAGTGATCATATGATCACAGTGACAAAAAGCCATGCTGGTAGCTTATGCTTTGAGCTCTCTCAAGATAAGATTCCTCACACAGCTCTTAGGGGTTGTATTAGTCAGCCAAAAGGGGTGCTGATGCAAAATATGAGAACTCTGTTGACTTTTATAAAGGGTATTTATTTGGCACAGAAGCTTACAGTCACAAGGCCCTAAAGAGTCCGACTCAAGGTACCCTAAGAGGTACTTTCTCACCCAGAGTCTATTGCCACGTGTTGATGCAAGATGGCTGCCGATATCTGTGAGGATTCAGCCTTCCTCTTTCCCCTCAAGGCTCTGTGGGCCCAACTTCTTCTAATCGCAGCTCTAGGCTGGCATAAGTCTTGTCTTTCTCCCCGGGGCTCATTTCTTTCCGGGCTTAGCTGCTCTGGTCTCTTCACAAGGCCAGCTGTAAAGTATCAAGCTCATCTCTCTTCCCAGGGTCTCTGCCATGTCTAATGAGCTGTCTCTATTCCTCTGTGTTGTTCTCCATGTGAGGGTCTGTTTTATTCCCAACAAGAGGGTGGGGACTCAACCCTGCATGGCTTAATGACATGGTTGAATCAAAGCCCTAATCGTAACATAATTTAATCAAAGACATCCGAGCAGAATCTAATACAATCAAAGAGTATCACGCCCAGAGGAATAGACCCGTTTACAAACATAATCAAATATCTTTTTTGGAATTCATAAATAATATCAAACTGCCACAGGGGTTCAAGCCCTAGAAAGAGCTTAGTCCCTCCAGGCAAATAAGGACCCCTGGCAAGTTAAACACAGGACGTCTCTTGGATCTGGTGCTTGCCTACACTCTCTTTTTCTTTCTGTACCATATTCTTGCCTTTCAATAAAATCCACATGGGAGGATGCTCTGTGGAGTCTAGTAAATCCTTTCAAATTTGTGAACTGGAGGTATCTTCTCAAGTGGGCACACTAATTCATGGGTATGAGAAATATTTTTGAAATAGATTTTAGTAGTAAAATAGTGATATGTCTAGAACATTAACCAAGCAAACAATTCAATGTTTTCAAAAGAACAAGGAGGAATTTTGAAATGTCAAAATATGCTGCAATCTATAGTAATTAAAGAGGTAATAAACTAATAAATAGAATGGAATGAAAAGGAAAGAAACATAATTATGTATTTAGCATTAGTTAACAGTTATAGTTCAAAGTAGTGGGGAAAAGATTTAGTATCCAATTCAGGGTATGGAATAATTAGATAATTATTTAGAAAAAATTAAGTGTTTTAATTTTCACAAAGAATATTGTTTTATTGCTTCTGTATTAATTATATAAACAGTGCATGCTTATTGGAAAACTTTAAACATGGTAGCAAACAAAGAAGGAGAAAGCAAAAGAATCCTAAAATCTCACTGCCTGTGATAACCAACTTTCATTCATCTGTATGCATAGATAGAAAATCAAAATATGATTAATATGTATTTTATGATAGTAGTCTTGTGGACAAAACATTGGCAAGTAAATTTAAGGATTTCATATGTGGAAATAGAGATGGTCTGAGGTTTAGGACTGCATTGATTTGTGGGCAGGAGCTAAAGGAATTGGCTAGAGTCAGTGACTTGGTAAATGAAGACTTAAGAAATGGTGACAAGGAAGTCTTGTGGAGATTTTTGGGTACAACTTCCTAGAATATAGAGTGCACAAAGATATTTATGCCCCACGTAAATGTTCACAAGAAGATATTTAAGCTCTCAACTAGATGGTTTGTCTTATGAATATCAGTCAGCCTCATTCCTCAGCTATGCTGCTGCTTGTTACATGGAACTAAGTACCAAGAGGCCATGGTGGCAGGGAAGAAGCATCTGCATAGACTTAATAATATAAAGATTTTCTTTTTTGAGAATGAACTGGATACTGCCACGGTCAAGTGCTCAACTTGCCAAAAGCATAGGCCAAAACTAAGCACCTCCTCCACCCATATAGCATCATTTTCCAGGGAGATCAGCAAACCAGCTGGTGGCAGATAGATTACACTGAACTTTTTCTCATAGAGGAATCAGCAATTTGCCCTCACAGGTTTAGACATTTATTTTGGGTATTAATTTGCTTTCTCTGCCTATAGTAGTTCTACCATGAACTTGAAGAACATTCTTTCCATTGCCATTTTCCTACACAACATCACCTCCAACAAGGGGCATATTTTATGGCAAATGAGAAGTAACAATGGGCTTATGCCCATGGAATTCACTGGTATTAACAGAAGCTCCATCACCCAGAAGTAGAAAGTTTGATGGAACAGACAAATGGCTTGGTGAAGTCTCAGTTACTTTGACATCTGATACACAACAGCCTGAGAGATTATAGTCCTGATCTACAGGATCAAGTATTTGCCCAAAACCAGATGCCAGTATATGGCCCTATCTACCCCATCCATAGCTACACTGCAATAGAAGTGTAATGACCACTCTTACTATTACACCTAATAACCCATTTAGATAAGTTTTACTTCCTTTCCCAAGGACCTTCATTAAGTAGGTCATGGAGATTTTGATGTTCAAAGGAAGAATAAGCTCGCCTAAGAAATAGTCATCTTGCCATTCATTTAGAAGTTGAGACTGTCCTCGCCCATGCCATTAAATTAATAGGCCGAAAAAAGAGGTCACTATACTAGCCAGAGGATTGATTCCAATAACCAGGGGGAAATTGAGTTGCTCCTATTTAATGGAGGCAAGGAGGACTATATTTGGAATCCAGGGAATTCATTGGGCCACATTATAATATGCCTTATCCCAAATATCATGATAAATGAAAAACTGCAGCAAACTAATAAAGATAGGAAGGTATCCTATCATAGGAATAAAGGTATCAACTATCATAGGAATAAAGGTTTGGGTTGCCTCACCAGGTAAAGAATCCTGCCCAGGCAAGGTGGTGACCAAGATAAAGGGGAACATAGATAAATGGTGGAAGAAGGCTACAATTAACTAGTAGCCTTCATATTTACTTAAACAAGCAGCAATTATATCAGCTATGTTTTATGTTAATTATTTCTTCTACCACCACCACCCTATTCTATTTTCTGACATTTTATATAAAGAACATTGGTGGTGAACAATGTTTTAGGTTATAGATGGGAGTAAGACCAAACTGACACTACTCTGTAACTATATGTTTTCTCATAGGATCTAATGTTCCTTGAGTTGGAGACACAAATTCATCACCTATATAAAAATCAAGGTGAGATATCTAAGGGCAAAAGAGGTAGACTGAGCTGGATATTTTTCATTTTCCCCTTCAGATCCACTCTCCAACCTTTCAAGTTGGCTCTATGTGCTGAAAGCTAACTTATAAGGAGTAAGTCTCCCTTGCCCTCTGGCTTTCATCTGGGTTCAGCCAATGAAACCATGGGAAAAGATCAGAAGAAGGAAGGAAAATGAGATCAATGGATTTGTTTCCATGACTTCTTCCCTGCAGGGACATAGTGGCCTGGCATGTACCTTTACCAAATGACTTAGCTCCTGTCAGACTACCCTCTCCAAATAACCTCTTTTTTCCCAGTCTCCATTATCTACTCCTTCTCCTTTCCCCTTCAGGGCTAGTGATAGATATTCACTTTTTCTATCCCTGTGTTCCTGAACTATTCCTTATGGTTTCCCTAGACTCCCCACCGCCTCCTTTGTAAAGAATCTCTGTATTAAACTCTCCACAAATTGCTTAATTGGTACCATTTCTTTTCCAGTGAGACCCTGACTTATGCGCCCCTAAGTAGCAATCTGGATATATATAGAGGGATGTATTCCCACAATAGAATATTATTTAACAATGAAAATACAGCATAGCTTTGCAAAAAAACAATATACCATTCAATTCTTTTAAAAAAAACAAGATAAGAAAGCATGCTCTATTTTTTGAGGATGCACAAAAAATGGTAAAACTATTAGGTTGAACCATATAAACTTGCAAGTTTTGAAAGTAAAAAAATGGTTGAATATTTGCAATTGCTTATGGTTTAATCTAATATAAAGAAGCATATAGGAAGCAGGTGTGGCTCAGTGGATAGAGCCCCGTTTACCATATGGGAGGCCCGGGTTCGCATCCCGAGGCCTCCTTGTGAGGGCACGCCGGCCTGAGCGGTGCAGTGGGCTGATGCAGCAACCTCACGGCAGGAAGCGGGTGTGGCACAATGGATAGAGCACCCGTTTACCATATGAGAGGCCCCTGGTTCGCTTCCCGGCGCTTCCTTGTGAGGGCAGGCCGGCTCACATGGCGCCGTGGGCTGATGTGGCAAGACCTCACAGCAAGGGGGAGATAAGCAG
>JAQZBX010098771.1:0-11543 GCA_029593785.1 Cabassous unicinctus
ATTTCCTGCCCTCTCTTCTCATCCTTCTCCTCCTGTCTTCACTGGGATTTGATCCTCGGAACCTCCAATGTGGGAGAGAGGCGTCCTACTGCCTGCGCCACCTTGGTTTCTCGGTGCATCTCATCTTGGCTCTCCCTTGTGTCATTCTCCTGTTACGTCATCATCTTGCTGTGTGGCTCGCGGGGCCTGGCGGTTCACCCACGCACAGGGCCTGGAGGCTCATCCACTCGCAGGGCCTGGTGGCGCACCCGTGCACAGGGCCTGGTGGCCCATGTGCCTTCTATATTTTTCTTTTTTTTATTTTTACTGGGAGGTCCTGGGGCTTGAACCCAGGTCCCTCCATATGGGAGACGAACACCCAACCATTTCAGCCACATCTGTCCCCCTGCTACATCTCTTAAAGTTGACCAAAGATACCTAGAGTTACAGTCTTTTCCCATACAAGATGGTCATATAATAAATCAGGCTTAGTTTATCACCAGCATTCTAAAAACCAGACCTAGGGAGAAAAACTAGGTCTGGGGACACATGCATGGTTTGTAATATAGCGAATGTTTAGCTTACCCTGATTATCACAAAATCAGGACAGCAAGAATATTCGCATAGCAATGCCTTCTTGAGGCAGGAATTTGAACAGAGACCTGAATAAAGTGAGGACATGGGAGTGAGCCATGAGTGCAAAGGTCCTGAGGCAGGAACTTGCTTGGTGTGTGCAAGGACTGGTAAAAAGAATACTACTGCTGACGGGGAGTGACATATAAAAAGAGTGGCATAAAATGTGATCCAGGAGGTTGCCAGGGGCCAACACAGCTTTGGTGAAGTCATGATGAAATCTTTGGATTTTATTCTATGATAAAATGCTATCAGAGACTTTTGAGCTCAGGAATCTGACATATTTTAGAAGGATTGCTCAGAATGTAGAATAAGTTGTAGAACGGCAATGGGAAATAGGGAGCTCTGTTAGGAAGCTCTTAGAGAGGCCCAGGTGAGAAATGATGAGAGCTCAGACCAGAATGGCAGTTGTGGGGGTGATGGAGGGTGGCTGGAGTCTGGGCATATTTTGAAGGTGAAGCTTACAGGATTTGCTAATGGGTTGAGTGTGGGATGTTAGAGAAAGAGAAGGGTCAAGGATGACTCCTGTGCAGCTGGGTGCATGGTGGTGTCACTTACTGAGAAGAGGAAAACTATATTCCCTAGTATAAAAACAGAATGTTACCACCCAGAAAAGACCTAAAATCTGATGTCACAGTGTGTGTGACAGACTGTAATGGGGTAGAATTACCCTTTCCCAAACCAGCCACATTTCCATCATCTTGCCTACTGGTTGGACTTCCAGGAACCACTGAAATAGGACCACAAAGAAGGATCTTGGAGATGGAAGAAAAAGAAAGTGAAATGGACAGTTATTAAGCACTTAAGGACCAAGTTCTTTCTCATGTTACTGCATTCTTATCCTCCTTGGCTTCCTTAAGGCTAATGAGTAATACCCTCATATTTATAAAGGAAGAAAATAGAGGCTCAGAATAAGTTGCTCAAAGATGCTTGAGTAGTAAGACTCAACTTGGTTCTCTAACTCCAAATCTATTGTGCTGTGTCTTTGATGGCATTGCTTACCCTTTTCCCATTTTTCCTTTCCTTTTGATTTGATGCTCTTAGTTACAGAAAGAGAACTGAATTGCTGCAACAATTGTGCTCTAAACTCCAGCCAGTGTGACAATTTGAACCATAAAGAGGCAACCAAGTTCTCAAGGATACCAATGAATATTCCATGGGTACTTTCATGCTCATCCTCATTGAGTGGGTCCAGTGGCAAATAACAGTAAATCAACATTGAATGTATGACCTCAAAATGCCTAAATATTTGATGAGAATGACTCAGAAATCAAGAAGCTACTCGTAGTAAATCAAGTACTATACTGCATTGTCAACACAGGACAGCGTTTCATGATCCTGACAAAGGGATTGTGTTACAACATGTAGACCTGGTTAAGACTCTTGAGGAACTGGGTGGGTGAGGGTGGCTTAGGCTCAAGAGAGGAGCACTTTGCAGCCTGTCACCAGGCTGAAGTCTGACAGTGTGAGGTCTTTCTGAGAAGTCTCTAACAGACACTGGCAGTCTTGGTATACCAGCAGGATGGGATGGATGCACTTTCCCTGGGACCTTGAATGCCATTCAGGAAACACCAGGAATTCTCTCTTCTCTAGTTCCTAGTGAAGACTCTCCTTCCTTTCCCAAACCTGCTGCCTGACAGGATTCCTGAATCTCTTTCCACTTCCTTCTGATTCTGAGGAACGCAGAGCCCTGGCTGTTGTTGCAGTTGCCACTGATGGGAACCTGGTCCAGTAATCTATGACCATACTATGAGAAGTTTCCCAGTCTGCCTTCCTGATGCCCTTTGCCTAGGCTAGGAGGATTCCCAGAAAATGCTGAAGCTTGGGGAATAGGCATACACACATACCAAGTTGAAAAATTAGTATATGTTTTCCCTTCCCCTGAAGGGAAGAGGATTCTGCATGGAAGACAACACCTTAGGATCTTCTCAATTCACCCTCTTCTATCTCCAGTGTAAAGGTACTATATTATAATGATGTGAATCTTCTTCTTATCTCCTGTGACAGTTTGAATTTGGAGAATCCCAAAAAGAGATTATGCATTAGATTCACTTTAGATCATTTTATTCGATTGTTTTTGATTGAACTACATCAGTGAGGCATGACTCAGATTGAGTCTCTGCCCTCTTGCTGGGTCTTATATAAAGGGAGACCCAGAGAAAGGAAGCTGCCATTTTGATTCTGTCATGTGAGAGAGGACTCAAGGATTGCTAGCAGCCAAAGCTTAAGCATGAAGCCCCCAAGAGGCTGGGCCTACAGAGAAGCTCAAGGCTGAAGAGATGAACCATATGACTGATAACCCATAGCTAAACTACGGAAGAAAGCAGAGAAGCCCAGACTGAGAGAGGAGGCCCAGAAAGAGACAAGCCCTATGCCTGGTCACCCACAAGTGGGCTCCGGGAGACAGTAGATTCTGGAGGGGAAGGCAGGGACTGTAGCAGAGATGACCACCATCTTGCTTCGCCATGTAGCAGGACACCAGGATCAACAGTAGCTGACTTTGGTGAGAAAGCATCTGATGGTGCCTTGATTTGGACATTTCAAAGCCTCAGAACTGTAAGCTTTTACCCTAAATAAAATCCTCATTATAAAAGCCAACCCATTTCTGACACTTTGCATCAGCAACCCTTTGGCAAACTAAGACATCTCCCAAGAAATCTCTGCTGTACCCAGACAAGGAATGCTAGAGCCTTGATACTAGAGGAATTAGCTGTGGCATTTTTAAGGAAAGAAGTAAGGGGCTGCCTGGGCATGTGTAGGTTCCTTGCTAATACATTAAATACTGAGAAAATGCTTCAAAGCTGTCACAGTAACAACCAGATAGAAAATAAGTGGAGAAAGTTCACAAAACAAAGCATCAGTGTGGTATCAGGCTCCAAAGCAACTTTCTCAGTGACTCAGATTTGTACATGTATAACAACCATTTCATTTATAGCATAGAAAGGAAAAAACCCAAGTAATGTAGGTCATAATGTTTTAAATTATTTTTCCAGTGGGAATATATGTCCCTGATGATATATTCTATTCCCACTTTTTCCTTAAACTATCTTCCCTCAAAATGGTCCCTTGCCTCCATTCTGCTGCCTTTCACCATCTGCATGTTGCCTGATTAATATTCTTAAACATATTACTTTCTTGATAAAAAATTTGCACTATTTCCTTACTGCCAATACAATTAAACCTTAACTCCTCTGTATTTTCTTTGAGACTTTTCACTAATGTGTTTCTACTTATCTTATCCCCTGCTATGCTCTGATAACCAGCTGATCATAGTCTGAGCTATAATCCATAAATAATTCCCCCTCTACTCCTCTCTACTATTCTAACTCCTCCAACTCACACTTTGGGACTGGATTCAAGTCCCACCTCCTCCACGTCTTCCCACACTGATCTCTCCCTGCTATAAATGCCTGTAACACACTTGCTCTACACCTCATTTTGGCAGTTCATTTATCAAGTGCTTAACAGAGACTGAAATAGATGCTTTAAAAAAGGGGATACAAAGAGAATAGGATAAGGTCCCTGCCCTGGAGGAGGAGACCTTGCTGCTTTACCATGATGTTTAACTGTTCCTTGAGGGCAAGCCTTGTCCCCCAGTAAGATGCAAGTTCTCAAGTTCTGCAAGAATATCTTGCTTATCACAGCGCTATATACATCCTAAGATTTCAGACAGACTTGCTAAATTGAATTAAATCTGTCTCTCTCTCTCTGGGGCTTATGTACTAATTAAGGATGGCGGCTGAAACATAATAGCTAATTACATAATAGCTAATTTGCTCTTAAAAGGCCAAACTTAACCCAGCTAGTCCAACTCAGCTAGGCTATGAGCTAGTCTCTCACCAGTAAGAAAAGAAAAGTCACCTTAGTGTGCTGCCAGATCAGCAACCCTGAAAAGTTGCTCAGTGTTGGCTGTACCCCTGGTTATAGGTATAAACTGCTGTGGGATGAAACCAAGTGCTGTGACTGGAAGCTTGCCAAGCAAAGTGGGGAGGAAAGATAAAATGAGCAGAGTAGGGAAGGGGTGCAGCATAAACCTCCCTTGCCCAGCAAACAAGTAGCAAGAGCCATCAAAGATGGGCTGGCTTACTTTGGACATAACCAAAAATATGCCAGTGCCAGTGGTTGGAAATCACAGTGCAGATTTCACACATTTGCGGCAATAAAGGCTTCATGTTGGCACGTTTGGTTTCCAGACACCTGCTCCCACAGGTAACAGCAGCTGCGCAGCTGCTGTGAGTGACCCTGAGGTCATCTCTTAGATAGGTACGGAGCATGGAGCTGACCATTCACGCTAGTAGGAATTGGAGAAGTGGGATCCCCAAACCCTGGCGCTCCTTCACTGGGGCCCCGGGAAATTGGAAAGATCTAGCCAAAAGCAGGAAAGAAAAACTGGCGGGGCGGGGGACAGGGATGTAGTGGAAGCTCCCACTGACTTCAGGCACCCTCTGTCTCTCACACCCTAAAGCAGGGCCGGAGAAGAGTCCTCTTCCTGCTGACCACTAAGTCGAAAGATCCTCAGAACGATCAAGGTGTCGGTTGAGTCTCGTTGCGGCTCCGGGCCACAGTTTCCATCCGTCTCTTGCCCGGAGGCGCGGGCCGGTGGCGGGAAGGGTCACTAGAGTCCCCTAGCCTTGGCCCCTCCGGGCGCCGGGGACGCCAAAGCTCGCGCTCCTCCTCTCTCTCATCCCCTCCTCTCTTCTTCCCTCCCTCAGCCAGTCCCTCCCCCAGCCTTGGCGGAGGGGGGTGGCGGGCTTGGCTCCGCGAGGCCCGTGCATTCCAGAGAGCCGTGCGAGCTAGAGCAACAAAGGAGCCGGGTAGTTGGAGGGGAGAACCCGGGGGGCTGCGGCGCGCTGGGGCAAAAGTGGCGTCTGGGCGGCGGGCTGGAGCGGGGGCGGAGCCGGGAACTTAGCTCTGCACCCCCAGCCGGCGCCTGGCCTCCATCGCCCGGCCGGGAGTTGGTTTTAATGTTGGGAAGGGGAATGGTGCTGGAGATCGGGGGCCCCGGGGGCTCCCGGGGCTGAGGACAACTTGGTTGCCAGGCGAGGGGGTGGGGAGTCGTGCATCCCGGCCCAGGCCTCCGCAGCCCAACATGGGCCGCGGGTTCCAAAGTTTGCGAAGTTCGGCGCCGAGGGGCGGGGGAGAGCGGAGCATCCGGGGGGATCCGGCACCGGACTCGCGGGGCGCACAGATCGCCTGAGGCGCCTCCACGGCCCCGAGGGTTGCGTGTGTGGCCCGGGGGCTCTGGGGAGAGCGTGGGGGCGCCGGAGCTTCTGCTGAGTTGGCGGGTTTGGCCATGGCCGCTGCCCGGCCCGCGCGGGGGCCTGTGTTCCCGCTCCTGGAGCTGTTGCTGCTGCTGCTGCTGCTGGGGGGCCCGGGCCGGGGGGCGGCCTTGAGCGGGAATGCGACCGGCCTTGGGCCCCGGAGCGCGGGCGGGAGCGCAAGAAGGAGCGCGGCCGTCACCGGCCTTCCGTCGCTGCTGAGCCACTGCGGCCGGGCCGCCCCCTGCGAGCCGCTACGCTACAACGTGTGCCTGGGCTCGGCGCTGCCCTACGCGGCTACCTCCACGTTGCTGGCAGGGGACTCGGACTCCCAGGAGGAAGCACACGGCAAGCTAGTGCTCTGGTCGGGTAAGTGCGCCAGAGCCCGGGGCCAGGGGGTTGCGATGACGGGATGGAGAACGTTGGAAAGAACAGGCTCAGGCCTGAGCTTTGGAGAGGGTGGAGGGGTTAGAGGTATAGAGTCTGAAACTTGGGGGCAAGTTACGTGCTGGATGGGACCTTCGGTGGTAGGGGAGGCAGGGCAAAGAAGTTGAGGACGCGGCCACAAAAGGCCTGAGTTGGTTGAGTGAGCAAAGGATGCAGGGGAATGAGGGGACCTGGAGGAAGGGGCTCCAGGTCACAGGAAAGGACATTTTTTTTTTTTTAAAGAAGAAGAGATGCTCCACTTAACAGCCACTCTGGAAACGGATTCTAGACCTTGGGGGAGAGACTTAATATTGAGTTGGGGGGGGAAAAGAGAAGGATGGGGTAGAAGAGATTTAAACATTTGGAGGGAGAGGGTGGGGGAAAAGACTTGGGTGAAATTTGTAAAGAAAAAAAAAGAAAAACCTTGGTGATGAATAATTGCAAGGTAACCTGAAAGTTCAGGAACTCTTGCTTTGGGGGACAGGAAGTCCAGAGAACCCTGATATTGTCTTGCTTTCACTTGTGATTTGCGTTTCCTCATCTGAAAAATGGGTACTCTGAGCCTTGCCTGAAGTTGTGAAGGAATAAGACTATTCCAACAATTATTTTGTGTGCTCTTTGGAAGTTTGGATCCTCAGGCCCGTTAGGGCTGCAGAAGGACACTTAAGTTTGGGATATTGAGAGCCTGTGTATACTTCCATGGTGGTTTGATATCCCAGAGCCTTATTCTCACAGTGAAATTATGGCAGGACTTGAGAAACTGCAGACTGAACCCAAATAGGTCTTTCCTTAGCAGTGTGGAGTGGATTATCTCCCACCTGTCACCCTTCTTTTGGGCTGGGGCCTGGAGGGTGTTGTGGAAGGACCTGGCCTTGTCATTGCCAGCTCTAGCCAGTGTGATTACAAAACTATCACTGAAAAAAAAGGAAATAAAAAGCCAGGAGCAGAAGTGGCAGTCTCCTTCTTTTGACAGTCCTGAGGTGTCCCACGACTTAGTTCTGCCTTGGAGCTCAGCTGGTGAGGACTCTGATAGGTGGAGTATATGTAGACTACCCGTCATTGTCATCTTGGCCAGTAGAGTGGCCTTCACTGGGATGTTGGACAAGGCAGGACTTAGTGGCTTAGTGCAGATGCCAGAGGAGGAACTTGGAGGATGGTGGAGCTGCACCTTATGTGGGGGTCGGGTTCTAAAGGCAGTACATAAAGCAGGAGTTGTGTGGCTATCCTTGAAAAAGTCACAAATTACCATAATGTATGCTATATGTGTCTGCACTCTTTTTATGGTAATATGTTTGCATAGATGCATGATATAACAGTATATAAAAAGGGATATAATACAAAATATAATTTCAGTCTTTAAAATTACATAAATGCAAAATAGCAGAAGACTGAAAGGATAAAAAAGGAAGACTAAAGAAAGGCTAAGCAAGGTCGCTTTGAGCAACACATGAAATAAGATCTGATTTCAGGAACCAGCTGTATGAAAAATCCAAATCTCTCGGCTGTAGACTTTCAGGTCTGTTTGCCACACTAGGAGAGGGTCACTCTCTATTTATTTTTTGCAGGAATCCATGGTTGAGTTCTCCGAGGTTAAATGCTAGTGTGATGCTGTCCCTCTGTAACTACCATAAAATCAAGGAGGAAGAGTTTGAACCTCTTTGCAGTCCACACTACTGGGAGTAGTTGCTGGGCAGGCAGAAGTGATTTGGGCAGGAAAGTGTATGGGCTAGAACCATCTGAAGGTTGTGCAGGCTCAAACCTCACTAGCTCTGCCTCTGGTGGGGCAAGGTCCTGAAGTTTCGTTAGTTCACTCTGAGCTCTTCTTTGCCTCAACCTGTCATCACTCAGCTCAGTCTGGTCCTCAAGTGTATTCTAGTTGGACTCTTTCTGCATTGGGTCTTTTGGCTTGATGTTGTATGAGGCAGGCCGAGATGCAGGTTTGGTGCAGAGCTGGGTCAGTGGGTGACTAGAGTGAACCCAAGGCACGTGTTCAGCTGGGAGTCTCTGGCTAGTGATTTGTCCCTTCCTGAGATAGTGGTCTTGAATCAGTGTTAGATGTGGTTAGTGTCACCGGGCCCTCAAAGGGTTTTTTTTTTGTTTTGTTTTTTTAGGTGTTGGATGAGGATGCCTTAAGTTGTCTTCCTTGTTTGTAAACTTTGGAAGGTAGAGACTTGTTCTTCCCTTTTTTAAAAACCTAAGATTGCTCCTCTGAGTGTACTCAGAATGCTGAGCCATCCACTCATTCATTCAGTTATGTATTGAGTGCTTGCTACATGTCATAACCTGGGCCAGTTTCTAGGGGATATAAAGATGAAAAAGAAAGACATCCCTGCCTTCAGGGGGAAAACAGATCATTCAACAGGCTGTAATAATACATGAAAAAGGTATTGTAACAGGGTAAAGTGTTGAAGGAACACAGAGGATTTTGGGGAGCAAGGGAAGACCCCCAAAGGAACTGCCATTTATAACTCATGACCTGAGAAATAAGTAAGAATTGCCTGGGCCAGTGAAGGGTTTGGGTGGGAAGGGAAAGGAAGAGGAAAGAGTATGCTCAAAGGTGTAGAGGCGAGAGAGGGCTTGGTACTTTTAAATAAACTAGAATTTTAGTGCAACTGGATTAAAGCGTGTGAGGGGTAGAGATGTAAGAGATAAATGAGGAGCCATTGAAGCCTTTTAAGCAAGAGAGAGATGTACTCATATTTGTATTTTAGAAAGCACTTTTGGTGCTGTGTAAGGAAGTCACAGAAGGAGGGAAAGCCCGGAGACTGGGAGCTTGATTGGGGGATGGTTGAAGTAGTCCAGTGGGAGATGTTGGATGTCAGGAAGGGGATAACAGGATGGATGAAATGGATAGATGGTAGGGAGTTTTGGGGGTAGAACCAATAAGACTTGCTGATGTGGTGGAGGTGGGGCATGAGCAAGCTGGAGGACCAGGTTTTCAGGCTTAGATGGAATGTGATCCCATTCTCTTTCACTAAGATAGAGACTGCTGAAGTTTAGGCAGAAAGCCTGTGTTCAGTTTTGGCCATTGAATTTGAACTGCTTGTTGGACATAGAAGTGGAGATGTCCAGCAGGTCAGGTGGTGTGAGTGGAAGAAGAGAGGTGGCCGCTATGTGCTTCCTTTGCCAAGAGAACTAAGGCTTTGGGAGGGTGCCACTGAGTGAGGATGTTTATAGCTCAGGCCAGGCCAGTTTCTAGGTCTGTATAGAATGCAGGTCTCTTCTATATCTTTCAACTCTCTGAACTTGGGCTTCTTCTATCAGTCAGCTCGTCTCCCCATTACAACTGGAAATTTTCCTTCCTAGGCATTCCAAGCTGACCAGTCAAACGTAATATCCAGGCCACGGTCCACCTTAGGCCAAATTTGATTTGTAAATGGGTCAAAAAAGCAGAGAGACCTGCAGTTGGTAAGGGAAGTAGATCCCTGAGAGCAAACACGTAGCTGTTCCTCATTGACCGCTGCTGGGCTCTCTGTGTGCACACGGTGAGCGGCCCTGTCACCCACCCAGAGTGCAACCAGGAGGAAAGAGACAGAGAAGCTGGGAAGGAATTTCTCATTTGCCTCTCAGACTTCAAGTGAGAACTGAGAGGAGGTATGCTGTTGACAATGGTGGGTTACTTGAGGGGCATCATCAAGAAGAATTTCCTTAGAGTGGTTCCCAAACCTGGCTAATGATCAGAATCAGTTTTTAAAAAAATTTTTTTTTTTTTTTTTGAAAATAGAGACACACAGAAAAACACCTGTGGACCCAAGTTTTCATTTTTGCTTCAGATTTTTCAAATTGTGAAATATAACACATATACAGAAAAGTGCATAAAACGCTGATGTACTGAGTAACAAATAATTACGAAGTGAGACCTGGATGAAGAAATAGAACACTGGCACCCCCTAGAAGCTCCACCTTTGTCTTTTCCAATTACACCCCCCTCCCTCCTCCTCTAGAGGTAGCCACTATGCCGATATTTTTGGTAATCATTACCTTGTTTTTCTCTATAGTTTTACCACCTAGATTTAGAATCCCTCGAGTATATTTCAGTTTTGCATGTTTTTGAACTTCATACTGACGGATTCCTGCTCTGTGTGTTCTTTTATGTCTTGCTTATTTTATGCTCCATTATTTTGTACGATTCATCCATGTTCTTGCAGCTCATTTTTTTCGTTGCTGAATAGTATTCATTGTATGCATATATCACAATTTATCCATTTTGTTTTTGAATTTTAGGTTGTCTCCAGTTTTTGGCCACTGTGACTAACACTGCTGTGAGCCTTCTTTTATGTATATCCTGGTGCATGTAGCACAAGTTTGTCTAAGTATATACTTAGAATAGTGGAGTTGCTAGGTAATACGGTATGCAGACCTTCAACTTTACTAGATAATGCCAACCTGTTTCCAAAGTGGTTGTGCCAACTTATACTCTGCTAGCTGAATTGAAGAGGCACCCCTGCTCCGCTTGATTCACAATGCTGAGTATTGTCAGACTTTTAATTTTGCCAATCTAGTTGATTTGTAGTGGTATGGAATTGTGGTGCTGATTTGCATTTCCCTGGTTGCTACTGAGAGTGAGCATCCTTTCAAATGTTTGCTGGCCACTTAGATTTCTTTTGTGAAGTGTCTGTTCAAATCTTTGGTCCAGTTTTCTATAAATCTATCTGCCATTTTCTTAAAATTTGTAGGAGTTCTTTATATATCCTGAATATGAGTCCTTTGCTGATTTAGTGCAGTGAAAATATCTTCTATTCTGTGGCTTGCCTTTTTTTAAAAGTTTTTGAGATACCAGGACTGGGGATTGAACCTAGGACCTTGTATGTGGGAAGCTGGTTGGTTTTTCCATTTGCCTGTTGTTGGTTTGTTTTTGTTTTTAGGAGGCACTGGGGACCGAACCCAGGACCTCCCACATAGGAAGCGGGCACTCAACTGCTTGAACTAATCCTCTCCCTTGGCTTACCTTTTCATTCTCTTTGTGTGTGTTCCATTGAGCAGAAGTTCTGAACTTTTAGGTAGTCATTTACCAAACTTTTCCTTTACTGGTATTGGTTTTTGTGTCTCATTTAAAAAAATCTTTCCTACTCCAAAATCATGAAGATATTCTCTTATATTATCTTCTAAAAGCTTTATAGATTTACCTATCATTTTAGTGTCATATAATTCACCTAGAGTTGATTTTTGAAAAAGTCCAGATCCACATATATTATTCTAACATCATTGGTTACAAAGTACATCCTTTAAAAAAAAAAAAAAAAAAAA
>JAQZBX010098772.1:0-11538 GCA_029593785.1 Cabassous unicinctus
ATATGAAAAAAAAAAAAAAAGAAAGCGTAAAGACCCCTAAACAGCTATTAAACTTTCCTTCAAGGGACTATTCAGATAATCACTTTTGCTTAATTTATTAATGTAATTAATGCTATTATTAGAATTTCATTACCAGATTTTCTAATATTGAACCATAATTGCTGGAAATAAAATCAATGGAGATAGAAAAATAAATAAATAAATAAACGATACTGCACAACACTATAGAAAATTTATTTCCAGCAAAGAATATGAAAGAGTAGACAATGACAATGAAAAATATCAGAATATATCCTTTAATCCAGCAAAATATAAAAAAATAACTACTACTAATGGCCTTATTTGTAATCTGTTTTGATCATGGACTGTTAATCAGGAATGAAATGCCACTTAAGCACATTTATGTGCAGATAGTTTTAAACACCTGGCAGTCAATTATTAGGCTATATCTATACATCACCTGGGGTATATATATTCATTCATTGCATTTTCCTCATTCAATGTTTTGTTTTGTTTTGTTTGTTCTGTTTTCTCTTGCAAAGTTTTAAGTAACTTTTTACCTACCTAGGATGCTGGATATCTTTATAACTCTGTATGTCATTATAAGACCAACTTGATTGTAAAGTACTAATTATATGGATTTCCTGGATATTCAAAAACTTGTAGGGCAAAAGAACAAAAATACAGCTTATATTGTCATTATAAAAAAATGTGAAATAGCATTATGACTTTTATGTTTATTAATGTACATGCCTTCATTAAAATATTTTATTGCTAAAGAATTCTAACCATTATCTGAACTTTATGCTAGTCATAACCTTTTTGCTGATGGAAAATAATACAGTAATGACATTTTCCACATTGATTGACTCTTCTTTTTACATAAGGTATATCTGCAGATTGTGATGCTGTTTGGTAGCATTTTACCCACAATAGATTTTCTTTCAAAATTGGAGTCAGTTCTCTCAAACTCTGCCACTGATTTATCAACTAAGTTTATTTAATATTCTAAATCATTTGTGAGGCAGAGTAGATAATGGATACTTCTTAAGGGCCCTCAGATTTTTAGAATGGTTAAATGAGCATTGGTTTCAACTTAAGTCACTAGCTTCATTAGCTACTGTAGCAGTTTGATATTATTTATGCGTTACAAAAAGGCAGGATTATGTTTGCAAACTGGAATGTTCCTCGGTATGATCCCCTTTCATTGTATTAGATTCCCCTGAGATATATACGTGATAAGATTAGGGTTTTGATTTTACCATGTCCATAGGGCATGACTCTGGGTTGAGTCCCCACTCTCTTGGTGGGCTATATAAACAGATGCTCAACAAGACACATGATAGAAGACAAAGAAAGAAAAAGAGCTCCACAGACATGGCAGAGGAGAGAACTTTGATGCTGTGGTCCTGGGAAGAGAGAGGATCCAGACTATAGCTGAGAGAGAGGAAGTCTGAACCCTTGCCAAGATCATCTGTCATCTTGCTTCAACATGTGGCAACATGTGGCAACAGTCTTTGTTGAGAAAGCAGTCTTGATTTGGACTCTTTATGGCCTTGTAACTTTAAGGTTTCTCCCAAATAAATACCCTTTATAAAAGTCAACAGATTTTTCATACTTTGCATCAGCACCCCTCTGTCTGACTAATACAGGGACATTAATATTGACAACACTGAAATAAAAATGCCTATGAGAAAAACATGAACAAATGTATAGCAATAAATTAGATAACCTAGATGAAAGGGTCAAATTCTTAGAAAAATACATATTACTGCATTGACTCAAGAAGAAATAGAATATCTCAACAAACAATTACTGGTAAAGAGATTGAGTCAGTAATTTTTAAAAAATCAGCAAGTAAAGCCTAGGACTAGAGGACTTCACAGGGGAATTCTACCAAACATTCCAAGAAGACTTAACTCCAAAACTCTTCCAAAATATTGATGAGGAGGGAATACTACCTAATTCATTTTATGAGGCCATCACTTTCATACCAAAGCCAGATAAAGATGCCACAAGAAAATACAACTATAGACCAATATCTCTTAGGAATATAGATACAAAAATGTTCATGAAAATACTAACAAACCAAATCCAGCAACATATTAAAAGACTTATACCACATGATGAAGTGGGTTTAACCCCTGAAATATAAAGTTGTCTCAACATAGGAAAATAGATTAATGTAATAACCCCCATTAACACAGTGAAGGAATAAAAACAGAGGATCATCTCGATACAAGAAAGTCATTTGACAAAATACAGCAAGATTTCTGGCTAAAAACACCAAAAACGAAAGGAATAGAAATATACATCCTCAACATTATAAAGGGTATATATGAAAATCCCATAGCTAATATCTGATTCAAAAGTCAAAAACTGAAGGCTTTTCCCTCTAAGATGTCAGCAGAGTTGCAACACCTACTCTCCAGTTCATTGGATTTGTCCAAGACAACTAAAAAATGTTGTTGATGGACAATTCCCATCACAAAAAACAGAATATCTACAACTGCAAGCAAAACAGCTCCTTCATTCTGCCCCATAAGATCTAAGCCCCCTCTCAATTTAAAACAGAGCAGCCATCAGTATCTCAAACTCTTCAAGGTTGAGGAATGAACAATCGTAAGGGGGGAATGCAAACACAGACAAAGGAAACTAATTATTATTGTAGTAATGAAAGAACATATAACATCCATATAAAGATAGTTACCAGAGGTTCTGAAAGGAGTCTCTTCCTCCTGCTCTCCCTTGGATTTCACACAGTGTTTCTGTGGCCTCTGGAGTTTCAAAATAGTAGTTTCAGATGTTTCCTGCCTGATTAATAATTCTTTTGGCAGAAGAAATGGAAGTCCCTACTCAACCATCTTCCCAAATCCTCTCTTATTTTGCTTTTTTCAATCAACAGCATAACTATTAGTAGCTTTCAAGTTTCCAATTTACATTAATCTGAATTTCAGGTTTCAAATTTACATAATTGCACAATGTTGTTCATTACTGTTCTCTTAACATGGGATTTCCTATTCTAATATTCTCCACTCACAAAACTATTTTCAGCTTACACAATTTCCAATCTTTAAAATATCTCTCTTACATACAAGGAATTTTCCATGAATATGTCTTCCATATTTTCAGAAATATTGTTTTTGTCTCATTTATTTCATTATATGTTTCATGAAAATTGATTAGTCATTTGAATTTTTACCTCCCTTCTTCTTGCCAACTTCTCAAACAATAAAGGATAGATTATTTTGAGATCAAGGACCATTTTTGCCTCTTTTAAAATAAAAACATATAACACACTGAACCCTTTGGTGAAAAATGGACAAAGTCAAACACCTTCTGGCTCATTATGTTGGTCTCCACCCACTGATACAATACACTATGACAATACGTACACTCACAAATTCCCTCGAAGCCTTCCCCAAGTGTGTCCTGTCCCACATACCCCCCACATACAACACCGTAAACCAGTAACCCTTCCCTGCCATATTTGTCTTTGGCATTTGACATTCTGATTATTATGATGTTATGTATTTGTTTTTTAAGTACCCAACTATTACTATACACTTATTGTTTATATATGTTTATGTATGAGTGATAAAGTTCAATAAATTTAAAAAATAGAAAAAATAGGAAAAATTGACATTATGTTTTTCATCACTGTAAAATCTGTGTCTTGTATGTTCAGTGACATTCTGTTCCATTTATTCCTGCAGTGTTTTATTTATTTTCTCCATTGTGTCTTCAAAGTAGCTTTAGGTTACAGAAAAGTTACATACAGAATATAGGAATATATTGGAATAATATTTTTTAATTACACCAACAATTTTTATTTATTTTTATTTTTTATTTTATTTTATTTTTAATATACTTTTTTATATTTTTAAAGATACTTAGATTACATAAATGTTACATAAAAATTATAGAGGATTTCCATATGCCATAATTCCTACCCTTCCCACATTTTCCCACATTAACAACATTCTTCATTAGTGTGGTACATTTGTTACAATTCATGAAAACATTTTGGAGCAATACCACTAAGCATGGATTATAGTTTACATTGTAGTTTACCCTTTCTTCTGCACAATTTTGTAAGTTATGACAAGATTTATAATGGCCTGTATCTGTCATTGCAATGTCATTCAGGACAGTTTCTTAGTCCCAAAAATGCCCCATATTATACCAGTTTTTCCTCTCCCTGTCCTCAGAACCTCCAGTGGCCACTGCCTCAGTGTAAATGATAAAAGTTTTCCCATTGCTAGAATCGTCTATAGTAGAATACCAGTAAGTCTACTCTAGTCCATCATTCATTCCTCAATCCTGAGGATTTGGGGATGGTAATGACCACACCACCTCTAATTGGGAGGGGGCTTAAATCCCATGGGCTGATAGTTGGGACTAACTTGCTTGCAGTTGTAGACTTTCTCTGTTCTTGAGATGGTCATTGTCCATCATCATCTCCTTGTTAGTTGCCCTGGGTGAGTCCAATGAACTGGGAAGTTGGTGTTGCAACTCTGGTGGGATTTAGAGCTCATCTGGCACATTGACAGCCCAAATATTTAAGTCTCTTGTATACAGACCTATCAACTCTAGTACAAACATAGCTTCTAATATAATGGGCAGAAGAGCCATGTGTAGGGAAACCACAACATAATCACACTGGGGAGCATAAATTCCCAAATAGGGCCACTGGCAGAACACCATGCTATTTGAGGCAATATTTACTTTGGCAGTAAATGAGATACTGCTGATATGTGTATAAGCTTAATCTCTGGAATGACATTTGGAATTGGAGGTGTATAAGAAGTAGGGGCCAGAGACTCACTTTGAAGTCTCTTAGCCATATAAACTCATTTGTCTTTACCCTTTCCCCGTAATAGTCAACGTCTTTTGCCAGCTGCATTGCTAGTTAGTGTAATAGTAGTAATCCCTCAATGCCAGGAAAACTCATTCCCCAGGAGTGATGGCCCACACTGGTGGAAAAGTAATGCATTTGTATGCTGAGTTTGGCTTAGAGAAATGATTCATTTGAGCAACAAGGAGGCTCTCAGTAGGTAACTCTTAGGCATGCTATAATACTAGGCTAATTTTCAATTTCAAAAGTAAAGGATCATAAGTACGGTCATCAATATCAAGGGCCCATCAACTGTCCATCCTCCTTCACTAGTTACTTCCCATACTTGGGGGATTCTTGCTGTCCCACTACAGAATATGGCAGAGTTCCCCAGGATGGGAATTCAATATTCTTTCAGTTATTGTGTGAATCTCCACACACTATGGAAATGCCACATGAAAAGTTGAACACATTTATATGCCTTATATGTATGCCCCAGGTGAACCTCCTCCCATGCATCCCCCATCACTAGCAACCCACATCAATGATCCTCCTCTGCCAGAGCTGTAAGCACTCTGTGATCCAAAACTTCTTCAAAAATTAAGCTGAAAAAATAACCAAATACAATTAAGAAAATGAAATAACAATGATACTTTAAAAAATAACAAATAAAAAACAAAAAATAAAAAAAATTGGCATAAAAAATAATTTAAAAAATACAAAATTTTTAAAAAATTGCTTTTCTCTTGCTGCCATATTTGTCAAAAGAACATCCCCAACATTGTAGTTTCAACCACATACGCACAAATCTAAAGTGCTCCCTCAGCCTCTCAGGGCAATGGCAGCCATGTTTGGCCCTGATGGGCTAGACTTCTGGACACATTTCTGACTCCATCCCCACCCCTGACAGGGCAGGAAGAGGGATAGTGCACCATGAGCTTCTCTGGGCAACTTCAGTCTATTTTGGTCCACACAGATGAGATTGTTGGGCAAACCTGTGGATACATTCCTTCTCCCAACAGGACAGGTGGGGTGGGGTGTTTCCTCAGCCTCTCTGAGCAACTACAGATACTTTTTGGAACCACAAAGACTAGACTGATGGGAATTCCTGTGACTCAATACCCAACCCTACCAGAACAAGAGGGAAAGAGCATGCTGAGCCTCTCCAGGAATGCAGCCATATTTGGCCCACATGGACTAGATTATTGGACACATCTCTGCCTCCAAGACCAAACTTGACAAACAGAAATACAGAAATTGTTCTATCAGCCTCTCCAGGCAACTGCAGCCACTTTCAGCCTGCACAGAATAAGTGGTCCCACTATTGACTCCTTCCCCACCCTTTACAGGGAAGCAGGAGGGACAGTGCCACCTTACCCTCTCTGGGTAACTGCAAGTGCTTCTGACTGCACAGACTAGATTTTTGGACACTCCTGAGGCTCCTGTCACTGGCAGGGGAGGAGGGGAGCCAGTACCTCATTAGTCTACCTGGGCAAATGCAGTCAGTTTGGACCCACATGGCTTAATGTGTTGCCCACAACTGCAGCTCCATCTCTGCCCCAGACAGGGGTGGAATTGGCATGGAGCTTCATCAGTCTTTCCGGGCAACTCCAGATAGACTTAAGCTGCATGACTTGAATTACTGTACATGGTTGTGTCTCCATCCTTAACCCTGACATAGAAGAAAGGTGGGAGAAGTTTCATAAGTTCCAGGGAAAAAATGGGCAGCTTCAGCATCCACAGCTTACAGTACCAACTGCATCCTTGGTTCCTACTCTGAAACCAGCAAGAAAGAAAAGGCAAGAAAGAGATGAAAAAGACCTGGAAAAGTTCAGATTGTTTAAACACAAACCAGTATAAATTTCCAAATTAAGCTGAACCAAGTATAAAACAGGGGCTGTAGCACAAACCCAATCAAATAGAAAGCCCTGTGCTAAAAAAGAGAACTGCACCCAGAATAAATACATATAGCAAATCACATACTGAGACATCAGCAAAAAAATTACAATCCAAACCAAGAAACAGGAAGACATGACCCAGTCAAAGGAACAAGCTAAGCTTCCAGATGACATAAAGGAATTGAGACAGCTAATCATAGGTGCTTGAACAAATCTCCTTAATGAATTCAAGAGATGGTGTGGGAGTTTGATATTGTTTATGAATTCCAAAAATGGGTAATGGATTATGGTTGTAAACTGGTCTGTCACTCGAGGCATATTAGAGTATATTGAATTCAAAGGTTTCACTTTTTAAATAATGATTAGTGCTTTGATTGGGCCATGTCAGTAGGACATTACATCCCCACCCCATTGGTGGGTGGGAACTTACAGAGAAAAGACATGGCAAATGACATGAGTTTGGAGTTCTGACCTGGAGCCCAGGAAGTGAACACACAGGAAAAGAACACAGAGGAATAGGGATGACTCCTTAGACACTGCAGAAGCCCCAGGGAGAGAGACAGAACCGTTCACCTGATAGTATACAGCTTGCCTGTGGAGAAAGCACAGCAGCTGAGCCTGGAAAGAAACAAACTCCAGGAAGAGAGGAACTCAAGAAGCCTGAACCCTTGCTTGACATCAGCAGCCATCATGCCCTAACACATGAAAATAGATTTTGGTGAGGGAAGTAACTTATGCTTTATGGCCTGGTAACTGTAATAGTCTACCCCAAATAAATACCAATTTTAAAAGCCAACTGATTTCTGGTATTTTGCATCAGCACCCCTTTGACTGACTAATACAGATGGTCAAAGATATTAAGGCTACTAAGAAGATACTGGGTGATAACAAGGAAGAATTTGAAAGAATAAATAGAAAAATAGCAGATTTTATGGGAATGAAAGGTGCAATAAATGAAATTGAAAATACACTGGAGGCATATAACATCAGATCTGAAGAGGCAGAATAAAGGATCAGTGAGCTTGAAGACATGGCCTCCAAAACTAAACATACTAAAGAAAAGAATGGAAAGATTGAGCAGGGTCTCAGGGAACTAAATGATGTAAAGAGACATGCAAACATACATGCCATGGTCGTCCTAGAAGGAGAAGAGAAGGGAAAAGGGCCAGAAACATTATTTGAGGAAGTAACAGTAGGAAATTTCCCAGCCCTATTGAAGGATACAGATATCAATGTCCAGGAAGCACAACATACTCCCATCTGAATTAATTCCAACAGACCTACTAAAAGAAACATATTAATCAGGATGCCAAATGCCAAAGATAAAGAGAAAATCCTAAGAGTAGCAAGAGAAGAGCAATGATTCACAAAAAAGGGATAAACATAAGATTTAGTGCTAATTTTTCATCAGAAATCATATTGACAAGAAAGCAGCGGTATGATATATTTAAGATACTGAAAAAAACAAAACTGCCAGCGAAGAATATTATATCTAGCAAGCTTGATTTTTAAAATGAGGGTGAATTTAGAATATTCACAGATAAACAGAAACTGAGAGAGTTTGAAACCAATAGACAATAGACTGGCTATACAGGAAACACTATAGGAAGGGCTATAGACTGAAAAGAAAAAAAAAGAAAAAAAACAGGAGAGGCTTGGAAGACAGTCTAGAAATGGATATTGTATCAGTAAAAGTAACTAAAACTGCAAAAAGAGTGGTGAGAATAAAATATGACAAATAAAACCCAAAAGTCAAAATGGGTGATTTAAGAACTGCCTTTACAGTAACAACATTCAATGCTAATGGATTAAACTTCCTAATCAAAAGAAATATACTGGCAGAATGTATAAGAAAATATGAGCCATCTATATGCTATGTAGAGACTAACCTTAGAACCAAGGATGCAAATAAATTGAAAGTGAAAACCTGGAAAAAGATATTCCATACATGCAGTAAATAAACAAAAAAGCACATTATTTATACTTATATCAGATAAAATATACTTTAAAAGCATCATCATTATTATTAGAGACAAGGGGCAATTCAGTTAATCAGGAAGCCTCAAATTACATCAGGCAAATACTGGCAACTCTGAAGGGAGAAACAGATGTCTCTACAATAATAATTGGAAACTTCAATGCAACACTCTCATCATTGGATTCACCATCTGAGGAAAGAATCAATAAAGAAAGAGAGTGTTAATAACATGATAAATGAACTAAACTTAATAGACATATACAGAACACTGCATCCCAAAACAGCAGGATATACATTCTTCTCAAGTGCTTATGGATATTTCTCTAGGGTAGACCATATGTTGGGTCACAAAGCATATGTCACATTTTAAAATATCAAAAGTATACAAAGCACTTTTTCTGATTATAATGGAATAAATCTGGAAATCAACAACAGGCAGAAAAAGGGAAAAATCACAAATATATAGAGATTAAAAAACACACTCTAAAATAATCAGTGCATAAAAGAGGAAACTGCAAAAGAAGTCAATATAGATCTTGAGATGAATGAAAACAAGAACACAGCATATAAGAACCTATGGGATGTAGCGAAGGCAGTGCCAAGAGGGAAATTTATAGCACTAAAAAGAACTAAAATCAGAGATCTAACTACAGAACTGGAGAAACTATTTGCTATTCCCAAAGCAAGCAGAAGGAATGAAATAAGATGAGAGAAGAAATAAATGAAATTGAGAACAAAAAACAATAGAGAGAATTAAAAAGATAATGTTGATTCTTTGAGAAGATTAACAACTTTGACAAACAACTAGATGAACAAATGAAAAAGAGATAATATGCAAATGAATAAAATCAGAAATGAAAATGGGGCATTACTACTGACCCCATAGAAATAAAAGAGATCATAAGGGAATACTATGAATAACTCTATGCCAACAAACTAGGCAATGTAGCTGAAATGGAAAAATTCCTAGGAATGTACAAACAACCAACACTGACCCTTGAAAAAATAGAAGACCTCAAAAAACTAACCACATATAAAGAGTTTGAAAAGGTAATCAAACAACTCCCCAAAATGAAATGCCCAAAACCAGATGGCTTCACAGGTCAATTCTATCAAGCATTCAAAGACTATTTAATACCAATCTTACTCAAACCCATCCAAAAATTAAAAAAAACTGTTAATTTTAGGTGAAACTAATTTCACCCTAATGCCAAAATTAGATGAAGATATTACAAAAAAGAAAAGTACAGACCCATTTCTCTAATGAAGTCAGAGGCAAAGATCCTCAAGGAAAATCTCAATAACCAAATCCAACAAGACAATGAAAACTTATTCATCATGTTCAAGTGGATTTTATTACAGGCATGAAACAGTGGTTCAACTCAAGAAAATCAATCAGCATAATACACAGCATTAGAAAATCAAAGAAGAAAAAATATAGGATCAATTTGATTGATGAAGAAAAGGCATTTGAGAAAACCCAGTATCTTTTCTTGATAAAAAAACACTCCAAAAGATGAGAATTAAAGGAAACTTTCTCAACAGGATAAAGGCCATATATGAAAAGCCCACAGCTAACATTGTATTCAAATGTGAAAGACTGAAAGCATTCCTATTAAGATTGGGAAGAAGACAAGAATGCCAAGGCCACCACTGCTGTTCAGTATAGTGAAAGCAGTTCTAGCCAGAGCAATCAGGAAGAAACAAAAAATAAAAGGAGACCAAATTGAAAAGGAAGAAGTAAAACTTTTGCTATTTTCAGGTAACATGATCCTATACCTAGAAAGACCCCCAAATAAACAACAAACCTACTAGAGCTAATAGATGAGTTCATCAGGGTGACAAGATACAAGATTAAGAAGTAAAATTCAACAGCATTTCTATACACTAGTAATGACCAATTTGAAGAGATAACCAGAAAAAAAAAATTCTATTTACAGTACTGACTAAAGATTCAAATATTTAGGAATAAATTTAACCAAGTGTGTAAAGCACTTGTATTCAGAAAACTACAATGTATTGCTAAAATAAATCAAAGAAGACCTAAATAAATGGTAGAGCATTCCATGATCTTGGATTAGAAGACTAAGTTATCAGTAAGATGTCAATTTTACCCAAATTGATATACAGATGGAAGGTATTTCTTTTTAAAATTCCAACAGCCTTTTTTTAAAAAAAAATGGAAAACCCAATTATTAAATTATTTGGGTACACCAAATTTCAATTTAATTTTCAAAGAAGTTTTAGGTCACAGGATGTTGTTGGAGGTGTGGGCGGTGGGGAACATGGGAATCCCTGTAATTTCTGAGTAATATTTAGGTAATCTAAGCACCTTTAAAATATATATATATATATATATATATATAATAACATTTATGTAAACAAATGCATATATATGCATATGTATTTATATATCATTTTACAAATATTGGTATGTATTGTGAAAAATTTGATTTTTACCCACAATAAAAAAATAAAAAATTAAAAAATAGATAAATAAATAAATTTATTGGGTAGTGTAAGAAGCCCAGAATAGCTAGAAACACCTGGAAGGAAGAATGAACTTGGAAACATCTCATTTCCAGACTTTGAATCATATAACCTAGATACAGTGGTAAAAATAGCATGATAGTGGCATGTAGATATACATGTAGACCAATGGAACAGAATTGATAGTACACAAAGAGATTCTCATATTATTTTGACAAGGGTGTCAAGTCCATCCAGCTGGGCCAGAACAGTCTATTCAACAAATGGTGCTGGGAGAACTGGATATCCATATCCAAAAGAAAGAAAGAGAACCCCTATCTCACAACTTATAAAAA
>JAQZBX010098773.1:0-11542 GCA_029593785.1 Cabassous unicinctus
AACCCATGCTGGAGAGTCCTGCTATGTTCTCAGTTAGAGGGGCAAGAAGATTTTGAGAATATAGGCAGTGCCTAACAAAAGAAAACAGACCAATATATCAAGCCATCAATATTATTGCAAGTAACTATGAACCTTATCCTTAAAAAATTGAAACCTGGTGGTTATCATAGGTTCTGAGGGAGAGGGAGAGAATAATAGAATAGGGCATTTTTAGGGCATTAGAATTGTTCTGCATGATATTGCAATATGCATACAGGCCATTTTAAATTTTGTCAAAACCTATAAAAGTGTATAGTGCAAAATGTAAATCATAATGTAAATTATTTACCATGGTTAGCAGCAATGTTTCATTATTTGTACATCAATTGTAACAAATGTACCATACACATGTCAAACACTATTAATAGGGGAGAGAAGGAGGGGGGGAGTTGCGTATATGGGAACATCCTAAATTTTATGATACTTTTTTGTGACCTAAAGTTTCTTTGATGATAATGCAAAAAAACAAACAAACAAAAAAACACACACAAGGGAACGTTCAGAAAAAATTGTACACCTCAGTGGTTGTAAAATTCTATATTCCTACCAACAGTGCATAAGTGTTCCTATCTTGCCATGTCCTCTCCAAAATGTGTGAAATGATATCTCATTGTAGTTTTGATTTGTCTTTCTCTAATTGCTAGTGATATTGAACATTTTTTCATGTGTTTCTTCACCATTTGTAAATTGTCTTTTCAAGTCTTTTGTCCATTTTTAATCAGGTAGTTTGTCTTTTTATTGTTGAGTTCTATGATCTCTTTATATGTCATGAATATTAAGCCCTTATCAAAAGAGTGATGCCAAATATTTTCTCCCATTGAGTTGGTTGCCTTTTCACCCTTTTGACAAAGTCTTTGAGATGCGAAGGTGTTTAATTTTCAGGGGGTCCCAATTAACTTATTTTTCTTTTCTTCCTCATGCTTTCAGTATAAGGTTTAAGAAACTACTGCCTACCACAAAAACTTGAAGATGTTTTCCTACATTTTCTTTTAGGAATTGTATGGTTCTTGCTTTTATATTGAGGTACTTGATCCATTTTGAGTTAACTTTTGTATAAGGTATGTGATAGGGGTCCTCTATGTTTCTCTTGGGTATGGCTATCCAGTTCTCCCAGCACCATTTGTTTAATGGACTGTTCTGTTTCAGCTGGGAGTCTCTGTAAAAAATCAATTGACTGTAGATGTAAGGGTCTATATCTGAGTTCTTGCTTGTGTATTACATTGGTCAATCTGTCTGTCTTTATGCCAATATAATGGTGCTTTTTATCATTGTATTTAGTAATATGCTTTTTAAAAAAGATTTTATTTATTTATTTATTGCCCCATTGTTTTTGCACTTGCTTTCAGCTCTCTGTGTTTTCTTCTCTGCTTGTCTTCTCTTTTGGCACCTCCAGGAACTGATCATGGGACCTTCCAGAGTGGGAGACAGGCACTCAATCTCTTGCACCACCTGAGCTCCCTGGTCTGCTGCATCTCTGATTTTCTCTACCCTGTGTCTCTTTTTGTTGCATCATCTTGCTGTGCCAGCTCTCTGCATGGGCCAGGACTCCATGTGGGCCAGCACTCCTGCATGGGCCAACACTCTTGCACAGGCCAGCATTCCATGCAGGCCAGCACTCTGTGTGGGCCAGCACTCTGCATGCACCAGCTCTCTGCTTGGGCCAGCTTACCACATGGGCCAGCTTGACTTTCACCAGGAGGCCCCAAGAATCAAACCCTGAACCTCCTACATGGTAGATGGGAGCCCAATCACTTGAGCCACATCTGTTTCCCAGTAATATGCATTAAAGTCAGGAAGTGAGTCCTCCAACTTTGCCTGTTATTTTAGAAATTATTTTGAACTATTCAGGGCCCATTACCCTTCCACATAATTTTGATAATATGCATTGCCATTCCTGCAAGAAAAGGCTGTTGAGATTTTTATTAGGTTTGCATTGAACCTGTAAATCAGTTTGGGTAGAATTAACATCTTGATATTTAGTCTTCCAATCCATAAACACAGAATGTCCTTCCCTTTATTTAAGTCTTCTTTGGTTTCTTTTATGATTTTTTTGTAGTTTTCTGTATATAGGTCCTTTATGCCATTGGTTAAGTTTATTCCTAAATAATCAAATATTTTAGTCGTTACCATAAATACAATTTTTTCCTGAATTCCTCCTCAGAATGAACATCAGTAGTGTATGGAAATGCTATTCAATTTTGCATCTTAATCTTGTAGCCCACCACTTTGCTGAATTTGTCTATTATTTCTAGTAGCTTTGTTGTAGACATTTCAGGATTTTCTAGATATAGGTTCATATTTATCAATGAATAGTGAAAGTTTTGCTTCACCCTTTTCTATTTGGGTGACTTTTATTTCTTTATCTCATCTAATTGCTAAATCTAGAACATCTAGCACAATATTGAAAAACATGGTGACAATGGGCATCCTTGTCTTGTTCCTGATTTCAGCAGGAAAGCTTTCAGAATTTCACCATTGAGTACAATGCTAGCTGTAGGTTTTTCATATATGCATTTTCCCATGTTGAGAAAGTTTCCTTATATTCTTGTTTGGAGTGTGTTTATCAAGGAAGGGTGTTGTATTTTGTCTAATTCCTTCTATGCATCAATCAAGAAGAACAGGTGGTGTTTCTTCTTCAATTTATCAATTTATTACACTAATTGATTTTCTTGTGTTTAACCACCCTTGTATACCTGGGATCAAACCCTTTTGATTATGGTGTATAATTCTTTTAATCTGCTTTTGGATTCAATTTGCAGGTGTTTTCTTGTGAATTTTTGTATCCATATTCATTAGGGCTATTGGTCTGTAATTTTCTTTTTTCATAGTATCTTTATCTGGTTTTGGTATTGAGGTGATGGCTTCATAGAATGGGTTTGGTAGTATTCTTTTCTGTTCAATATTTTGAAAGAGCTAGAGCAAGATTTATATTAGATTTTCTTTGACTGATTGATAGAATTCACTTATTAAGCTATCTAATCCTGGGCTTTTCATATTTGGGATGTAATGAATAATTTTTTCAATCTCTTCAATTGTGCTTAGTTTGTTGAGGTCTTCTCTTTCTTCTAAGGTCAGTGTTGTTGGTTCTGGTTTCTAGGAATTAATTAATCTCATCTACGTTGTCTAGTTTTTGGCATACAGTTGTTCATACTATCCTCTTATGATCTCCCTTATTTCTGTCAGGTCACTGGTAATGACACCCTCTCGTTTCTGGTTTTATTAATTTGCATCTTCTCTTTTTTTTTGTCAGTGAAGTTCATTCATCTCAAGATATTTGCTGAATTCTCTTGCAATTTCTTCTTTGATCCACTGATTATTTAAGAGCATGTTGTTTAATATCCATATATTTATGAATTTTCCTTTTTGGTCCATTATTGATTTCCAAATTTATTCTACTATGATCAGAGAAAGTGTTTTGTATTAGTTCAAACTTTTTAAATTTATTGAGGCTTTCTTGAGGTCCAAAATATTGTCGATCTTGGAGAAGGATCCATGAGCACTTAAAAAGAATGTATACCCTCCTCTTTTGTGGTGCAATGCTCTATAGATGTCTCTTAGTTTTAGTTCATTTATCATATTATTCAAGATCTCTCTTTCTTATTTATCTTCTGTCCAGATGGTCTATCCTATGCTAAAAGTGGAGTATTGAAGTTTCTAACATTTATTGTAAAGACATCAATTTCATCCTTCCATTTTGCATGTGTGTGCCTTATGTGTCTTGGGGCACCCAGGTTAGGTACATAAATATTTAGTATAGTTATTTCTTCTTGGTAAATTGGCACTTTTATTAATATATAATGACCTCATTCATCCCTTATAACAGTTTTGCATTTAAAATCTATTTTGTCTGATATTAGCATCTCTGCTCCAGGTATTTTCTTATTACTATTTGCATGGATTATCTTTTTCCAATCATTCACTTTCTTTAATGCATATTTTATTTTTAAAAAAATACTTTAGTTTACATATATGGTACATATAAAAATAGAGGATTCCCATATGCTCCAGTCCCAACCCCTCCCAAATTTTCCAACATTAACATCTTTCATTACTGTGTGGTACATTTGTTATAATTGATGAACACATATTGAAGAATTGTCAATAACTGTGGTTTATAGTTTACACTGTCTCCCACACAATTTTGAAAATTATGATGAAATATATAATGGGCTGTATCCATCATTACTAAGTCAGGTAGGACAATTCCAATGTACTGAAAATGCCCCCATATTATACCTACTTTTCCCTCTGCTTACCCTCAGAACCTCCAGTGGCCACTGCCTCCACATCAATGATAAAACTTCCTCCATTGTTAGAATAACAATATGTCTAAAGTCAAATAATAATAAGTCTACTTTAGTCCATTGGTCATTCCTCAATCTTGAGGATTTGGGGATGGTGATGCCCATTCTGACTCTAAATGAGAGGGGGCTTAGATCCCATGGTGCAGATGGAAGGGAGTGTCTTTTTTGCAGTTACAGACTCTCTCTGTTCCTTGGGATGTTTGTTGTCCATCATCATCTCTTTGTTAGTTTTTCTGGGTAAGCCCAAAGAACTGGAGAATAGGTGTTGCAAGTCCTTCTGAGTTTCAGGGCCCAACTGGCACATGGATGGAACAAAGATTTAAGCCTCTTGGACATATACCTATCAAGTATAGTACTAACTATTGCTTCAAATAAAAGGAGCAGAAGAGCCAGGTGAAGGGAAACTGCAAATGAGTTCAACTCTGTCATATTGTAGAACATAAATTCCAAAGTAAGTCTCCCTCGTAAGGCTCTAAACTCCTGAATTGTCTGCCCTACTTATAGTGTCTGGATGTCTCTAGAGCCCTCTGATCCCTGTTATTTGAAGCAATATTTACTGTGGTAGTAAAAGAAAGCCTGCTGAAACATGCATAAATGAAACCTCTGGAATGACCTCCTGACTCACTTTGAACTCTCAGCCATAAAAACTCATTGGTATTTACCATTTCTCCCTTTTTGTCAAGGTCTTTTTCCAGGTTCATTGTTATTTGGCACTTGGTAATAATCTCTCAGTGCCAAGAAGTCTCATCCACAGGATTCAAGTCCACAGCAGGGGCGGGGGGGGGAAAGTAGTGTGTTTATTTGCTGAGTTTGGCTTAGAGAGATGCCATATTTGAGGAAAAAGGAGGTCCCCAGGAGGTAACTCTTAGGCAACATATAATGCTAGGCTGACTTTCAATGTCACAATAAAAGATTCATAAGCCCATCACAACAGTCTGTCCCCCTACACTAGGAACATTTCAGGCTGTAGGACTTGGTTTAGTATGTCTTGTAATTTTGCTCTTTGGGCAACATATTCTATCATTTTTTGTCAGTGAACTTTGAACTCATCCACTTTTTGAAAGACAGTTTTGCCAGATACAGTATTCTTGGCTGGCATTTTTTCTCTTTAACTAACTTAAATACATCATACCACTTTCTTCTTGTTTCCATGGTTTCTGAAGTGAGTTTGGACCTAAATCTTATTGGGTTTTCTTGTATGTGATGCTTTGCTTCTCTCTTGCTGCTTCAGAATCATCTATATCTGATAATTGGCATTCTGAATAGTAGGTGTTTTGGGGTATGTCTCTTTGGATTTATTCCATTTGGGGTGCAAGACCTTTTTGGATATTGATATTTATGCCTTTCATAAGAGTTCGGAAATTTTTGGTAATTATTTCCTCAAATATTCTTTCTTCCCCTTTTCCTTTCTCTTCTCCTTATGGGACAGCAATAATGCATATGTATGCATGTTTGGCATTGTCATTCCATTCTGAGACCCTTTTTCATTTCTCCATTCCCTTTTCTTTCTGTTCTCCTGTCTTTTCCAGTGCCTATGTTCTGTTTTCAAAATCATTAATTCTGTCTTAAAGCATTAAAATCTGCTCCTATATGCCTCTAATGTAGTTTTAATCTCATCCATCATGTTTCTCATTCCCATGAGCTCTGTTACTTTTCTTTGCATACTTTCAAATTGTTCTTTATGCTCACTCAGTGTCTTCTTAATATTTTTAATCTCTTTAGTCATATTTTCTTTCAGTCTTTGAAATGATTTGGAGAGCTGTGTGATTATCATTTATTGTTTTAAATCTTTATCTATTCAAGATCTTTGGTTTGTTTCTTTGCCTAGGCCATCTCTTTTTGTTTCTTAGTATGGCATGTAATTTTTTGCTGATATTTAGACATCTGAATATGTTTGTGAATTTAATCTGATGGCCAAATTCTCTCTCTTGTTTATTTTTTTTCAGAGCTATTCTTTGATATTTGGTTCAACTTATTACAAGTTTTTTAAATTGTCCAGCTTAAATTATCAAATATGGTCAGGCACTCAATAATGGGGTGCAGATTTTCTCCAAGGAGTTCAGGTTAAATGAGACCTAAAAGCAGATTTTCTCCATGCAATTTCCATAATGGTCCCCAGAAGGCACTCTTCAACACATCTTTCCACAGAAGTGTTTCTTTCAATCTCTGCTTTCCTGTGTTTTGGTCTAGTCAGAGTCAAGATTAAAATATTTTCTGGTGAATTGACTTAATAAAAGTCCCCCAAACCCCCTCCGTTTTCCCTTGTAACAGCTAAGAAGGAGGAAGATGTCTGTTCCCCTCTGAGTCAGCTGCAGTGAGCCAAGGGTTTATCCCAGCTCTATATCTTAGGGATAGGTGATGGGAACAATTTCCAGCTGCCCTGGGTTTTGGTAACTCATGTTTGTTGTTTTGAGTTCTTTGTCTCTCTGTCCACTGCCATCCTGTGAGCACTGTCCTAGTCTGCTGACCCCTGAAGCTGATCCCTCAGAGAGCTTTAGCCATTTCTCTTTTGCTTTATCCTTGCATATGTTTTGTTCAGGGTGTCTTGAGCAAAACAGGGCTGATGGCTTTGTAGCCTAACAGGAAGTTCTGCCCCTGCCCTACCAGCCTGGGTAGAGTTAATGACCCAGAAGTTTGGAATCTAAGACAGGCTGCCCACATCGTCTGGAGGAAGGGTGGAAATAAATTGGATTTGAGAATATCTCAGAAATTCCTCAGAGTTAGATAGCTGGTTCTATGCTTAGATTTGAGGTTGAGGCTTTCACTGCCCAGCATACACTCACTTGGTTCATGGCTTCTTATATATGTTCTCATTCTGGAAATAGTATTACCCATAAGCCGCCACTCAGCCTGATCTTGTGGTTAGTGTGAGGCCAGTTATCATTCAGCAGACTCTTAGACCTGAAGATGTGCCTTTGAGATAAAAAATTATGACAAATACAGGGAAGTTGGCAAAGTAGGGAACTACTTTACTCACTCCTTCCACAACAAAAATTATTAAACATGCAGGAAATGTCTACAATGTATATTTTGATAGTCCAGGGCCCAGAATAACACTAGGAACATCCAGGGAACAGCACGAGGAAGTGGCTGATAAACTATCTTAAAGAACCATAAATTTGGTCTCCCAACATGGCAGCTACTGTTACCAATCTTCCAATCTTATGGCATACCATCAAGAGGCTAAATCCCTGCTTAGGTGCTGTTGACAGAAAGGAATATATAGGGTTTTTGACCAAGAACAGGGGTGGGAAAGCCAGATTATTGATCATGGTTTTTGATTATTGATTTCAGACCATTGGCTTTTGGCTGTGAGGGAGGATATTGTTTCAACCTGCCTTTAACACAGACAGTGGGTGCCAATGTTTCAACCCTCATTGTATATTGGTAGAGGTAATGGAAATTTAAAGATTCAGTGATTCATCAATGTTTTTGGCAACAGTTAGATAATAGGGTACATTTTCTGGGAAGACAAGGATAGCTCAGTTTTGAGGAGCCATTAAAGAAGTGTTGGAACATTTCCTCTCCCTATCCACATGGGTCATTGGAGCCAGTTTGTGCCCACTTCCTGGATCCTAGGCCTTTTTTTGGCAGTCGATGCTTTAGAAAATTCCTTCCTGTGGTGTTGTTCCATCCAGAATTTTCCACCCTGACAAAAGCAGACTGAGATAATGAAAGGAGTATAAAAATCTATAAAGAAGAGCAGTCTTGGACAGAGGTCTGCCAACTTAAAATGCCCAGAAGAAGGAGGCATATATCCTGGGAAAATAGGGGAAAACCAAACTTCTGTAAACAGTGGAATTCAAAACAAGTAACAAAGACTCAAGGCAGGATATAAGTCCAGAAATACAGGGAAATCTGTGCACACAGCATTTGACTTGTGCAGATCTTCCTGATAGGAGGGCTGAAGCTCTAGAAAATCTATGTCTTGTCATCAGGAGATTACAAAACCAAGAAGAATTTATCCAAGTGCATAAAACTGAGAGTTAACATTTTAAACATAAAATATTCAGTTTGCAACAAAAGACTATAAGACAAATATTAAAAGAGGAAACAATGTTCCATTTAAAGGAAGAAGATAAAATTCAAAAACCTTCAGTAAAGAAGAGAATGTGGACCTATCAAATAAAGCCTTTAAAAATGATATTAAAAAGATCAAATAAAGAACAGATTAAAATGAAAGGACATCAGGAAAACAACAAATGAACAATATAGCATCTAAGTAAAGAAATAGAAATTTAAGAAGCCAAGAAGTACTGGAGTTGAATACTACAATAACAATAGAAAAAAATGCCCGGGAATGTATCAAGAGCATACTGGAGCTTTCAAAAGAAAAAATCCATGAACTTGAAGATATTACTTGAAAAATTTCAGAACAAAGAGCAGAATGAAAGAATAATTGTCAAAAGTGAAAATTTCCTTAAACATCTATGGTACACCATAAAGCACACCAATATTTGCATTATGTGAGTTACAAAAGGAGAAGGAATAGAGACAGGTGCAGAAATGATATACAAACAATGACAGAGAAATTCTCAAGTTAGAAAAAGATATATGAATATGTGCATCCAAGAAACTCAGAGAACAAAAATATGAAAAATATGAAGATAAATATACCCCATCATATATTGATTACACTAGCAAATGCAAAGGACATGGGGAAAATTCTAAAAGATGCAAGAGAAAAGCAACATTTTATATAAAAAGGATTCCCAATTAGATAGAGTGCTAATTTCTCCTCAGAAACAATGGAAGAAAGATGGCAGTGGGATGAAATACTTAAAATGTTGAAGTAAACCAAAAATAAGGGGAAAATTAAGACATTCTCTGATAAACAAAACCTTAGGGAATACATCCTCACTAGACACACTGTAAAAGAAATTCTAAAGGGGGGTCTTCCGGTACAAAGTTTTTGAAACCATTTCTTACTACAAGATCATGTGGATGCTTCCCTACATTATCTAATCAGAGTTTTATGGACTTTGGCTCTTATATTTATATCTTTGATCCATCTTGAGTTAATTTTTATATAGGGCATGAGTTGGTGATCCTCTATCATTCTTTTGGATATGGATCTCCAGTTTTCCAAGCACCATTTGTTGAAGAGGCCATTCTTTCCCAGTTGAGTAGGTTTAGTTGCCTTGTTGAATTTCAGTTGACTATATATGTGAGGACCTATGTCAGAACACTCAGTTCTGTTCCATTGATTGATATGTCTATCCTTATGCCAATACCATGCAGTTCTGACTCCAACCACAAGAGAATGAAGAAGCTAAGAATAAATAACAGATGAAGAAAGGGGGAAAATTAGAAATATGTATACATTAAACAACATATTCTTTTTAATATTTTTTCTGGTTTTAAAGAGCTTTAGATTACATGCATGTTACATGAAATATAGGGGATATCCATATATGGATATCCACTCCCTCACACACTTTCCCCCATTAACACCATCTTTCATTAGTGTGTTACATTGTTATAATTGATGAAAAATATTGAAGCATTGTTACTAACCATGGACTATAGTTGACATTATAGTATACAGTCTGTGCCACTCAATTTTATAGGCTATGACAAAATGTATAATGACCTCTATCCATCATTGCAATGTCATGCAGGACAATTCCAATGTCCCCAAAATGTCCCCATGTTACACCTCTCCTCCCTTCTCCCTCCTCTCAGAACCTTTTTTGGCCACTGCCTTTATATTAGTGATACAAGTCCTTCCTTTTCCAGAATAATAATACATCTATAAAAGATTAGGGAGGGCATATAACTATGAATCTTGTCATTCCATGAGTCAAAACTGCGGAGTGTCATATACCACAGGGGGATGGGGTGGAAGGAACAGTTAAGATCCAATGGGGTATTTAGTGGTCACGGGAAATGTTTCTCATTGCCTTACAGTAATGGACACAAGACATGGTAAATATCATCAAAAATTATTAAACTCTACAGTCTAAATTTTAAACTATACTGTAAACCATCAACAATGCTTAGTTGCTATACTTTAATATCTGTATAACTGTTATAACAATGCTAACATCCATTATAAAAAGGTTTTATTATGGGGTGGGGAAGGGGGAGGAAGGCTGGGTATGTGGGAGTGTTTAGTATTCCATGTGTGACTCTACTGTGACTTAAAACTGCTTTGAAAATTAAATGAAACTTTGGGAGACACTGGGGAAAGAGAGGGGCAAGGTGTCATGGTACACTGGATATCTGATAATGCAGTGATAAAAGGAAAAAAGAATAATTTTAAAAAAAAGATTTATTTTTATTTTTTCCCCATTTTTTTGAATGTTTCAATCTGCTAATTATATCTTATTTTTAGTTTAGTTTCTTTTTTTTTCTTCTTCTGAGCTTCCTTGTACTTATCTCTTGCATTTAAGCTTATCATTATTATTTCTTTTTCCTATTAATTGTATTTCGTGATTATATGGGCTTCATGTTCAGGGAAGGTTTGGCTCACAGAAGGGTTACAATGGAGGTTGTAAAAGTTCATTGGTAGGGAGTGCCTGGGATGTGGGATTCATGGGAGTAAGTTCATCTGAATATACATGAAAGATATATAAAATTGTTCAAATGATCAAGGGATGGGGCATGGTCACAGAGGGCAGACAATCACTCAATAAGTGAGGAAATCTGATTTCCCAGCCTGGAGAACACTGCAACATTCTCCAAGGGAGCAGCAGCAGTCCCCTGAGTGCAGAGGAAGTGTCTGGCAAAAGAGGATGGCCTACTGATGGGTTCTTCTTACTGAGGACTAGCCTTATGAGTCTTTGCTCATGTAATTGAAACTTAGCCTACTGTTATGGGGTGCCTAAGGGTTGCCATCTGAGAGCCTCCTTGTTGCTCAAATGTGGCCTCTCTCTAAGCCAAACTCAGCATTTGAATGCATTATCTTCCCCCCAATGTGGGACATGACTCCTGGGGATGAGCTTCCCTAGCAATGAGGGATTAATACCAAGTGCCAACTGGCAACATGATCGGAAAAAAAACTTGAATAAAAGGGTTAAAGAGTAAAAAGAAATGAGTTTATGTGGCTAAGAGACTTCAAAGAGAGTCGGGAGGTCATCCCAGAGGTAATGCTTACGCACAACTCAGTAGGATCTCATAGAACACCAAAGTGGATATCACCCCACACAGAGGGGCCCATGAGGGCTCTGGAGACACCCAGGTCCTGTATAAGTGGG